>CAUYLG010078417.1:0-15188 GCA_963573385.1 Cacajao melanocephalus | reverse complement strand
AAAGAAAAAAAGAATACAAGAAAAAGCTAGATACAAAATGGTAGAAACTATGGCTTGCTACTACATATAGATAGGGATGAGAAATGAGTCCACAAAGAAATCTAGCGGTTGTTTACTTTCTCTTTTTTTTTTTTTTTTTTTGAGATGGAGTCTTGCTCTGTCACCGGGCTGGAATGCAGTGGGGCGATCTCGGCTCACTGTAACCTCCGCCTCCCAGGTTCAAGCAATTCACCTGCCTCAGCCTCCGAGTAGCTGGGATTGCAGGCACACACCACCCCGTCCAGCTAATTTTTCTATTTTTAGGAGCGACAGGGTTTCACCATGTTGGCCAGGATGGTCTTGATCTCTTGACCTTGTGATCCACCTGCCTTGGCCTCCCAAAGCACTGGGATTACAAGCGTGAGCCACCGTGCCCAGCCTGGTTATTTACTTTCTAGACTGTTTGTTCTCTGGCATCGTCCTTATGACAATAATTGAGAAAGAAATAAAAGAACCAACACACAGTGCCAGGACAGCCACTACTAAGAAGCCTCTGCTCATTCTCTAGGGCTGAGCGAACAGGGACCTCTTTGACACCCATAACACCTCTGGACCATTTGTGTAAAACTCAGCCATCAACTCTCAGCACCTTCATATCTGGGTAAGTTCAGTTTGCACTGCAATTCCATGCCCTATGAAAACACAGAGCCTCTACCAAGATTTTGGGGGTTTTTGTTTTGTTTTGGTTTGAGACAGGGTCTCATTTTGATGCCCAGGCTGGAATGCAGTGGCACAATCATGGCTTACTGCAGCCTTGACCTCCTAGGCTCAAGCAATCCTCCTGCCTTAGCCTCCCAAGTAGCTGGGACCGCTGGTGGGCAGCATCATGCCCAGCTAATTATGTTTTTTAATTTTTGTAGAGACGGAATCTCACCATGTTGCCTGGGCTGGTCTTGAAGTCCTGGGCTCAAGCAATCCTCCTGCCTCATCCTCCCAAAGTGCTAGGATTGCAGGTATAAGCCACTGTACCCGGCCTCTCCGAAGGTTTCTGAACAAGTGTTTGTCATCAGGCCTCCTGCTCTTCCACACACCGCATGCTCACTGGCCTCACCATTAGCCCCTTACCCAGCTGCACAAATCCCCCTGCACAGCCGGGCGTGGTGGTTCACACCTGTAATCCCAGCACTTTGGGAAGCTGAAGCGGGTGGATCACAAGTTCAAGAGCAGTCTGGCCAACATACTGAAACACTGTCTCTACTAAAAATACAAAAAATTAGCTGGGTTTGGTGGTGTGCACCTGTAACCCCAACTACTCGGGAGGCTGAGGCAGGAGAATCGCGTGAACCCAGGAAGCAGAGATTGAAGTGAGCCAAGGTTATGCCATTGTACTCCAGCCCTGGCAACAGTGCAAGACTCCATCTCAAATTAAAAAAAAAAAAAAATCCCCCTGCACAACAAGCACTGGTGAGTCTAGCAGGAGCTCCTGGAGACTGGAAGCTGGAAAGAGGCATGAAGCCTGGCACTGCCCAGCAACAAGGCAGGATGCCTTGCCAGCCTTTTGGCCTCCTGGCCCCAGGGGGTCACCACCTAGTCACCTGACCCATGCCACACTCTGGCCGCTTCATATGCCTTTGGTTTTCTTCACTCTTCCGCTCTTCTTTTCTCTCCTCCTCCTTCTCAAGACAAACAAAAATTCCTCTGCTTGCCGGGCACAGTGGCTCACGCCTGTAATCCCAGCACTTTGGGAGGCTCAGGCAGGTGGATCACCAGAGGTCAGATGCTCGAGACCAGCCTGACCAATATGGTGAAACCCCGTCTTTAAAAAAAATAAAAAATAAAAATAAAAAAATTCCTCTGCTTCTCTTGCACCCAGCAGCTTGACATCATCGCCTGAACTCTATGGGCCTTACACCTTCTGTCCTGGCAGCGTATCAGGGTATTTTTCCAAAGAGAGCTCCCCGTTGCCAGCTGTGAGCACCCCAACTTTGTTTCCCACAGACATTTCACAACATTGCATCCAGCCTCCTCCTTCACTCATACAGGCCTGGAGCCCAATCCTGCCTCCACCCCCTTTCAGCCAAGAGGCCCTGGGACAGTCACTGCAGCTCTCCGCACTTCCGTGTCTCCTCCGTGACATGGGGATTAGGACAGTGACAGAGTTGTGGTAAGGAGTCAAAGCATGGAGCGCTGTTCCGGGTACACGGCTGTGAGTGCAGTGTCTCAACAGTGAACACGTGGTCATGCCCTGTCAGCTGCTCCTTCCTTCCCCCAAAATGTGACCATTGCCACAGAGTGCCTGGGACTGAGGCTAACCTGCTTTAGTTTAGTCCTTTATTAACCATTTCCCACTAAGCAACCTGGATAAACAGAGAGTCTGGGCAACAACATACTTGCACGGAGAATATGATATTCTCAAATCAATTTAAAACATCTGGCTGGGCACGGTGGCTCACACCTGTAATCTCAGCACTTTGGGAGGCTGAGGCAGGCAGATCATGAGGTCAGAAGTTTGAGAACAGCCTGGCCAACATGGTGAAACCCTGTCTCTACTAAAGATACAAAATATTAGCCGAGTGTGGTGGCACATGCCTGTAATCCCAGCTACTCGGGAGGTTGAGGCAGGAGAATCACTTGAACCCAGGAGGCAGAGGTTACAGTGAGCCAAGATCATGCCATTGCACTCCAGCCTGGGCAACAGGGTGAGACTCTATCTCAAAAAAAAAAAAAAAAAAAATCCAGATATAGTTGTATTGCTGAAAATACAGTGATATATATATATTCAGTGTGATTAGTACAGTGATTTATGGATTGTACATAAATCACTGTACTCTGCCTCAAAAAAAATCCAGATATAGTTGTATTGCTAAAAATGCAGTGATACATATTTTTTTTTTTCAGTGTGGTAAGTACAGTGATTTGTGGACTGTACAGTGATACATGTGTTTCAGGAAAAAAATCAAAATGTGTTACAGACATTCACTCACTCGATAATTAATTCCAATATTTAGAACATGCCAGGCAGGGAAGGTGGCTCAGGGTGGACTGGGTCCTGCTGATGTCCCTGGAAAGATCCAGCAAGGACATAGGGTTTAGAACAGAAGGAGGTGCAGTGGTACTGAAGACAGTGCTATTTACCTGAGCCAAGATGTGTGGAAGATTACAGAGAGCAAAGATCAGGAGGCAAGAAATCCTGCTGTCCAGGAAGAGAGGAGGGTTCCACTTGGCTGGAGCATTGCAGGCACAAGGGGAAGCCAGGGGAAACAAAGGCAGAAAGGCAGCTGAGTGCAAGGGGCTGTGCAGCCCTGGCAAGTGACTCCACTACTCCAGCCCTCAGTTTTCCCGACTGCAATACGGGGATAATCATAGAACCTAGTGACTGTTAGCTTAGGGAATCTGTGCGTATCTGTGAGCTCACTCTGCAACATTCAGGGTGGGGCCTGGCACAGCTGGTCACTGTTCCGTGTGCTCAAGGGCCCTTGATTTTGTAAAAGTGCTTCCAGGCATATTTACTTTTATTTTTTTAATGGTGTGTAAAAGAAAAGCCTGGGCATGGTGGCTCACACCTATAATCCCAATACTTTGGGAGGCCAAGGTGGGAGCATCACTTGAGTCCAAGAGTTGGAGACCAGTCTGGGCAACATAGTGAGACCCCAGTCTCAACAGAAAAAAAAATTACCCGGACGTGGTGGTGCATGCCTGTAGTCCCAGGTACTCAGAGGAGGCTGAGGTGGGAGGGTCACTTGAGCCCAGGAGATTGAGGCTGCAGTGAGCCGAGACTGCATCTCTGCACTCCAGCCTGGGTGATAGAGCAAGACCCTGGGAAGGAAGGAAGGAAGGCAGGAAGGAAGGGAGGGAGGGAGGGGAGGGGAGGGGAGGGGAGGGGACTAGAGAAGGAAGGAGGGAGGGAGGGAGGGAGGGAGGGAAGGAAGAGGGAAGGAGACAGAAAGAAAGACAGCCAGGTGTGGTGGCTCACACCTGTAATCCCAGGACTTTGGGAGGCAGAGGCGGGTGAACACCTGAGGTCAGGAGTTCAAGACCAGCCTGACCAACATGGAGAAACCCCATCTCTACTAAAAATACAAAAGTAGCCAGGCATGGTGACACATTCCTGTAATCCCAGCTACTTGGGAGGCTGAGGCAGGAGAACCGCTTGAAACTGGGAGGCAGAGGTTGCAGTGAACGGAGATCATGCCATTGCGCTCCAGTCTGGGCAACAAGAGCAAGACTGTGTCTCAAAAAAAAAAAAAAAAGAAAGAAAGAAAAACAAACCTAAGAACATGTGCTGTGCACCAATTGTTAATATTGTGGCCATATCAAAGCGTTCACTATAGCGGTTGGAGGAACACATTTCTGGACATACCTCCAAATGAAGTGCTTCCCTGCCAAGTCTATGTAAAGATCTGAACTCCTTGTAAATGTGTCATTGATTAGGAGGCAATTACCCCAGTCTCCCTAGCTTTGTTTTGTTTTGTTCCATTCTGGCCTGCACATGTCTGCTCACGTAAAATTGTACCAGCAAGTACAACGTTCCACTCCTGCCATGCCCGGCTAGGGAGCCTGCTCCCAGACAAAGGTAGGTATGGAACAGCATACGGACAGGGCTTCCCACACGGGCTCTGCCCAGGTGCCATGAATTGGAATCTCTCTCTTTTTTTTTTTTTACAAGTTCTTCAATTGGTTCTATTTCTATCTAATTTAACTAAGTGGAAAAGCTCATTTGGAGGATTCAGGTTTACAGTGTTACTATTTGTATCAAAATGGGCCAGTGTCAACAATTTCAAAGTAACTGTTTTAAAATTTAGAATGAAAACCTAATAATGCCCAGACTTGACGTGACACACTTTAAAGTCTTTTCTACTCTGGGATGAAGATATAAACTCGGCAATAGTCCCTCCTTGAGCCCTTGCGATGCAGGAGGATGAGGAGGTCCCAGGAGCCAACAGATTTCATTCTGAATCCAGCCAACCATCTTACCCTTTGCCAGCTCCTACTTAAATTAAAATGCATCCTGCAATTGTAAAACTAATTTTTAAAAATGTTATTGGATGCAACTGCTGTGAATCCAGATTGCCTTGGTATAAAGTGAAACGAGATACTGAGGCTACTTTTTTTTTAATTCTTTTTTAATTTTTTTTAAGATGGGGTTTCACCATGATGGCCAGGCTGATCTTGAACGCCTGACCTCCGTTGATCCACCCACCTCGGCCTCCCAAAGTGCTAGGATTACAGGTGTGAGCCACCATGCCCAGCCAGAGGCTACTTTTTTAAAACTGCAGCAGGGCCAGGCGCAATGGCTCATACCTGTACTCCCAGCACTTTGGGAGGCCACAGTGGGCAGATCACAATGTCAGAAGTTCGAGACCAGCCTAACCAACATGGTGAAACTCCATCTCTACTAAAAATACAAAAGTTAGCCAGGCCTGTTGGCACATGTCTGTAGTCCCAGCTGCTGAGGCAGGAAAATCACTTGAACCCAGGAGGGGGAGGTTGCAGTGAGCTGAGATCACGCCACTGCACTCCAGCCTGGGTGACAGAGCGAGACTCCGTCTCAAAAAATAAAATAGGCTGGGTGTAGTGACTCACGCCTGTAATCCCAGCAGTTTGGGAGGCCGAAGCAAGTGGATCACCTGAAGTCAGGAGTTTGAGACCAGCCTGGCCAACATGGCGAAACCCCGTCTCTACTAAAAAATACGAAAAGTAGCTGAGCTCAGTGGCAGGTGCCTGTAATCCCAGCTACTTAGGACGCTGAGGCAGGAGAATTGCCTGAACCCAAGAAAAGGAGGTTGCAGTGAGCTGAGATTGTGCCATTGCATTCTAGCCTGGGAGACAGAGCAAGACATTGTCTCAAAAAATAAATTAATTAAATAAAATTAAAAAATAAAAAACTGCAGCAGTCTCAAAATGTGAATGCATCAAAAAAGTAACACTGCCCTTCCTGGTTAAGTTTATAACAAATATTTTCTTTTTTAAAAAAACTTTTTTTTCAATAAGCCTTTTGCATTCCTAACTTTTATAATAATTTTACCATTTCTTTGTGCATTTTGTATTTTTTATTTATTTTTTCATTTAATTTAATTTAATTTATTTATTTATTGTACTTTTTTTGAAGAGAGACAAGGTCTTGCTTTGTTGCCCAGGCTGGATTCAAACTCCTAGGCTCAAGTGATCCTCCCACCTCAGCCTCCGAGTAGCTGGTGCCACAGGCAAGCACTACCATACCAGAATTTTTATACTTTTTAAATGTGAGTGCAAGATTACATATATGCCTTGTGTTCTATTTCTTTTTTCTTTTTCTTTTTGTACGGGGTCTTGCTTTATCACCCAGACTGCAGTGCAGTGGTGCAATCATACCTCACTGAAGCCTCGTCCTCCCAGGCCCAAGTCATCCTCCTGCCTCAGCCTCCCAAATAGCTGTGACTACAGGTGTGTGCCACCACACCTGGCTAATGTTTTACATATTTTTTGCAGAAATGGGGGTCTCACTATGTTGCCCAGACTGGTCTTGAACTCCTGGGCTTAAGCGATCCTCCCACATCAGCCTTTTAAAGTGCTGAAATTTGCGAGATACAGTGGCTCATGCCTGTAATCCCAGCACTCTGGAAGGCCGAGGCAGGCAGATCACTTGAGGTCAGGAATTTGAGATCAGTCTGGCCAACATGGTGAAACTCCATCTCTACTAAAATACAAAAATTAGCCAGGCACCATGACTCACGCTTGTAATCCCAGCACTTTGGGATGTTGAGGCGGGTGGATCACGAGGTCAGGAGTTTGAGACAGCCTGGCCAACATAGTGAAACCCCATCTCTACTAAAAATACAAAAATTAGCCGGGTGTTGTGGTAGGCACCTGTAGTCCCAGTTACTCAGGAGGCTAAGGCATGAGAATCACTTGAACCCGGGAGGCGGAGATTGCAGTGAGCCGAGATTGCGCCACTGCACTCCAGCCTGGGTGACAAGAGGAAAACTCCCTCTCAGAAAAGAAAAGGAACACACAAACAAACAGCAAATTGTGCCATAAACCTGTGCCCAAGAGCTTAGAGGACATCCCCTCCCCTCACCATGAGACAGAGATGAATTGGAATCTCCCCCCACCTCCACCACACACACATCCTTTATAAGCCACAAAGCTTCAGGCAAGTCACTCACTTCTCAGCCTCAATGTCCTCATCTGGACAGGGAAGGATGGCTCACCCCTGCTTCTTGGAATGCTGCTGGAACTCAGCGCAGTCACGTGTGGAAAGCACTCCGTGCGCATGCGCATCACGGCACACAGTAAGTGCCAGCTCCACCAATGGTGCTTTCTGGCCCGGGTTGCCACAGCCCTAACCCAGAGCTGCCTCCAGGTCTGTGAAAGAGGAGAGCAAGCCGCTCAGGTGCATGGCAGGCCCCAGCTCCCTCTCTCACCCACACTCCCTGCACCAAGGGGAGCAGAGCCAAGGGGTTCTGCCTCCCAGGAGTGGACGTGTTTCGGGGGAGCTGGACTTTCGGCTCCGGCTAGCTCCCAGCCCACCTGCATTATCACCTGCAGAAGAATGAGGCCCCATCTCCCCATGCTGCAGGGCGGCACCTGCTGCCTGCATTCCACTCCACAGCCCTCTGCCCCTCCCAGGCTCCATTCCCACCCCTACCTGTCTCCCTGTCCCACTTCTTCCTCTGCTGAGCCTCCAACCAGGTCTGAGACACATGGGAACCCACACTCCAATCCAGGCAGCCCCTTTGGAGGCAGCTGGTGAATGAGGCCAACTCTGCATCAAGTTCTCTTCTCTCTGGGTCTGGGCCACAGATGGCAGGCCCAAGCTAGCATGGGTGACTGATGGTTCCGAGTTGTCTGGCCTAGAACTGTGCACAGCACATGGCAGGTGCTCAAAGTGGGCAAGGAAGGAATTTTCCCTTTCTCCTGCAAGTGCATGAAGGATGGATAGCAGACCATAGTGGGCAGTCAGAAGGTGAACAGGCCTGGGGGATGGCTTCACCTCACAGCTCAGTATGGGGCAAGGAGTGGGCAGGTGGGAGACAGGGCGGGGGACAGTTGTGTTGAGAATTTGGGGCCACAGAACATCCAAGCCAGAAGACCCCCAAAAGTGAGTCCTAACCTCTTCTAAGTTAAGGAAGTTGAGGCCCAGGGAAGTCACGCAAGTGGCCCGAGGTCTACCAGCTATTGGGAGTCAGAGACTCCTCTCAAATCAAACTCAGGCCTTCTGGCTCCTGCTCCAGGATTTTTTTTTTTTTTTCCTTTTTGAGACAGAGTCTCTCTCTGTTGCCCAGGCTGGAGTTCAGTGGTGTGATCTCGGCTCACTGCAACCTCCACTTCCCGGGTTCAAGCGATTCTCCTGCCTCAGCCTCCCTAGTAGCTAGAATTACAGGTGCCTGCCACCACGCCTGGCTAATTTTTTATATTTTTGGTAGAGGCAGGACTTCACCATGTTGACCAGGCTGGTCTCGAACTCCTGACCTCAGGTGATCTGCCTGCCTTGGCGTCCCAAAGTACTGGGATTACAGGTGTGAGCCACTGTGCCCAGTTCTGCTCCAGTATTCTTTACCAGCCCCATCTCTCCCTCTATTTAATTCAGTAGGTACAGGATGCCAGCTACCACGCTGGGCATGAATGAAAAATACACACTCTCCATTTTCAAGCAACTTGTGCTAGATGAGGGGCCGGAGGAGAGGTTGTGAGCAGTGTTCCAGAGGGACTGGAGCCTTGCAGGACAGGCCTTGGGTGGCTTCTGGGAGGAGGAGTCTGAGCAGATCCTGAAGATAAGAAGGACTTAAAAGGGCACAGTGGAAGGAAAGGTGCTGGGGACAGCGGGAGCCAAGCACTGGAGCACAGGCATATTCCTGAAGGCCGTGGGAAAACAACCTCTTAAACAAGTTTAAGACCGAGGTCAGGAGACCAAAAGGGCCTGAATCAAGTGCCCTGGGCACTGTCCCAGAAGCCATCCTCTAGACATTGGGGTCCTGGCAGCCTCTGGGTGGCATGGGGTATGGAAGCAGGCCCAGGCCCCCTCCTGCCACTCCTCTGGCAGGCTTTGAACGCACCCTTCCTATTGTGACAATTCTGTTCTCTGTGCAACTGGTTCCAGCCCGTGGCTCAGGTTTCAGATTGCAGCACGTGCACTCATTAAGGCTGATGGCAGTATCATGTGGGCACCGGGGAGAGCCTGCCTGCCTGCCTGCCAAGCCCGGCCTGGGTTAATTACAGGTCACAGCATTCTTGCTGTGTGCCCAGACAATGGGCGCCCAGGCTAGGACCAGGCCTCGGACACAGCCACCCACCACTTATTTGCATGGCTGGTGGGTCAGTCAATTGCCCATGGTGGGGGGCAGACCCTGTGCTGGGCACCCAAGGAGGGTCCCACTGACTGCCACCCAACTAATTCCCTCCACGGTGGCCGGCCACATGCTCAGTGCTTTACACACAGCACTTCGGGTGATTTCCTCACAATCATCCCACTTTGCAGTTAGGGAAACTGAGACTCAAAAAGGTAAAAGTCATGTAACTTTCGTGTGGCTGCCAAGCCACGCCCTTCTCACGCCCCTGAGCACTGGCTGGATGTCGGCAATGTGTTTCCAGGATTTGCTCTGTGATGCCCCCTCTGTCTCTGTGCTTCAGCTCCTGCAGCTCCCACCACCTGCCGGCATGCCTACTCTGGCAGACGGTGCTCCTTCCTAGAGATCCCTAAACCCAGCACCCTTTTCTGAGGAGCACAGGCATCCCATGACCTGCTCGTTTGTCAAACTGCAGTTAGATGCTTTGCATTTTTTTTTTTTTTTTTTGAGATGGAGTCTCACTCTATTGCCTAGGCTGGAGTGCAGTGGCACAATCTCAGCTCACTGCAACCTCCACCTTCCTGGTTCAAATGATTCTCCTGCCTCAGCCTCCCAAAGAGCTGGGATTACAGGCGTGCACCATGGTACTCGGCTAATTTTTGTATTTTTAGTGGAGGGAGGGGTTTCACCATGTTGGCCAGGCTGGTCTCGAATTCCTGACCTCAGATGATCCACACTCCCCGGCCTCCCAAAGTACTGGGATTACAGGCATGAGCCACCTTGGCTGGCCAACTTGGCCTTTTTTTTTTTTTTTTTTTTTTTGAGATGGAGTCTTTCCCTGTCACCCAGGCCAGAGTGCAGTGGCATGATCTTGGCTCACTGCAATCTCCGCCTTCTGGGTTCAAGCCATTCTCCTGCCTTAGTCTCCCAAGTAGCTGGGATTACAGGCACCCACTGCCATGCCTGGCTAATTTTTTGTACTTTTAGAGAGACGGGGTTTCGCTGTGTTGGCCAGGCTGGTCTTGATCTCCTGACCTTGTGATCCGCCTGCCTCAGCCTCCCAAAGTGCTGGGATTACAGGTGTAAGCCATCGCGCCTGGTGAGATCACCCCATTTTTACCCCTTCCTACTGCCCTGATGCCTCAACATCCCCACACATAGGCTGAGGGCACCCCACCCTGGCAGCCAGGCAGCACCATGGAATAAGCCTGGTGCCTGCCTCAGGTTCCCTTCCAGCCTTCCCTGAGAGTTACCCAGTCACTTTGAAACACACCAGTGATATCTGCTCACATCGTCTCTAATTAGTGCCCTCTGCCCTGACCCCCAGGAAAGGCACTTGGCTGAGGATCCTCAGGTCCTCAAACTCTCTCAGCCCCACACCTGCTAGGTGGGTCTGCTTCCTGTGAGCTCCTCCTATCCAGCCCCTACATGGGGGCCGGCCTCCCTCTCTGGGGCCGGAGAGTGTAACTGAGCCCTTCACCTACACCTCTCTGAGTGTGATTTCTGCAGCTGTGCTGGAAAGATCCCAAAAAGCCAAAGGGGCTTCCTGTCCCAGCACTCGCTCCCTCCATGGAGCCAGCGCCCCTGGCACCCCATTCCTTCTGCGCTCTGCTCCTCACTCAGCCCCCAGGAACACATGCACATCACGAATTCCCCTGGTCACCTTGCAGCCCCTGAAATCCTTTGTATTACCCCTAAATCGTCCCTTCTAGAGACTAAATGTTTTTGATTTCCCAATCATCCCTCGCCCGCCTGCCACTCTCCCTCCATTTCTGCTGCTCTAACATTGTCCAGAAATGCTTCAACAAATGACCAGTGTTGCCTGGGCATGGAGGACAGAACTTGGCCCCTGCCCTCCAGTTCCTCCTTATCTCAGCCTGGGGCGGGGGGATAGCAAAGACCCAGGCAATAGGAGCGACACAGCGGGAGGGCAAGGACCCTCCCAAATGAGTATGCGGCTGGGTTCCCACAGTCCTTCAGCCGTCAGGTATCAGTGCCACAGAGTGTCAGGCTCTGGCCAGGGGCATGCGGAGCTGGTGGCTGTGCCAGGGAGAAAGTACAAAGGCACGTGCCTGACTGGGATCATCTCAGGGATACGAGTGCTTTGGAGAAAACAGAAGGTGGTACTAAAGTGGGTACATGGACCATCAGGAGAGCCTCTCTGGGGCTGGGCACAGTAGCTCATGCCTGTAATCCCAGCACTTTGGGAGGTCAAGGGCAGGTGGATCACCTGAGTCAGGAGTTTGAGACCAGCCTGACCAACATGGTGAAACCCTGTCTTTACTAAAAATACAACTATTAGCTGGGCATGGTGGCACACCCATGTAGTTCCAGCTATTCAGGAGGCTGACACAGAAGAATTGCTTGAACCCTGGAGGCGGAGGTTACAGTAAGCCAAGATCATGCCACTGCACTCCAGCCTGGGCGACAAAGCAAGACTCAGTCTCAAAAAATAAAAAATAAGGAGAGCCTCTCTGGGAAGTTGGCAGACAGGACAGGCTACTCCAAGTGATTAAATAAGCCAGGCCTGCAGAGATAGGGGAAGAGAATTCCAGTAGAGGGGCCTGCTGTGCAAAGGCCCTGAGGCAGGGAGGGGCGTGGCACTTAAAGATTGCTGTGTCTCCAGCAAAACCAGCAAGGGCAGAAAGGAGGGGGTTGGGGGGAGGGCAGCCAGGAGAGGAGCTTGAGTTTATTCTGTGTTCCAGGGGAGGCCCTTGGAGGGCATCAGGGCTCTGATAGGATCTGATGTATGCTTTAAAATGCAAGAGAGGCTGGGTGTGGTGGCTCATGCCTGTAATCCCAGCACTTTGGGAGGCTAAGATGGGAGGATCATGGAGCCCAGGAGTTCCAGACCAGCCTGGCCAACATCACAGGACCCCATCTCTAATATTTTTTTAAAAATAATAAAAATAAAATAAAATGTAACAGAAAATAGAGACCAGTGGAGACTAGAGTCACCAGGAAAGGCTTTATGGAAGAAGCAATGATGCCTTCTACCACACAATTAGAGCAGAGTCATGGATTTCCTATGAGCAGAACAAAAATCACCCCTTTAAAAATTCGGCTGAGCTTGGTGGCTCCTGCCTGTAATCCTTTGCGAGGCGGAGATGGGCAGATCATGTGAGCCCAGGAATTTGAGACCAGCCAGGGCAACACGGCCAAACCCTGTCTCTACAAAAAATACAAAACAATTAGCCGGGCATGGTGGCACATGCCTGTAGTTCTAGCTACTCAGGAGGCTGAGGTGGGAGGATCAACTGAGCCTGGGAGTTTGAGGCTGCAGTGAGCTATGATTGTGCCACTGCACTCCAGCCTAGGTGACGGAGTGAGACCCTGTCTCAAGAAAAATAAAAAATAAAAAAATATCAAAATGGTTTCTCCCAGGAAGGTATACAAATGGTCAATAAGCACATGAAAAGGTACTCAACATCATTAGCTGTCAGAAAAAATGCAAATCAAAACCATAATGAGATACCACTTCAGGGGAGCAGTGGCTCACACTTGTAATCCCAGCACTTTGGGAGGCCAAGCCAGGCTAATTGCTTCAGGCCAGGAGTTCAAGACCAGCCTGGGCAACATGGTGAAACCTCCATCTCTACAAAAAATAAATAAATAATTAGCAGCTGGGTGTGATGGCTCATGCCTGTAATCCCAGCACTTTGAGAGGCAGAGGTGGGTGGATCATGAGGTCAGGAGTTCAAGACCAGCCTGGCCAACATAGTGAAACCCTATTTTCTACTAAAAATATGAAAATTAGCTGGGTGTGGTGGCATGTGCCTGTAGTCCCAGCTACTGGGAAGGCTGAAGCTGGACAATTGCTTGAACCTGGGAGGCAGAGGTTGCAGTGAGCCGAGACCATACCATTGCACTCCAACCTGGATAACAGAGTGAGACCTTGTCTCAAAAAAAAAGAGCTATCACTGGGCATGGTGATGCACATCTGTAATTCTAGCTACTTGGGAGGCTGAGGCAGGAGAATCACTGGAATCCGGGAGGCAGAGGTCGCAGTGAGCCGAGATTGCGCCATTGCACTCCAGCCTGGGCAACAAGAGCAAAACGTCATCTCAAAAAAAAAGAGCTATCACTTCATGCTCGTGAGGATGATGACTATCAGAAAGAATGATGGTGGTCAGGCATGGTGGCTTATGCTTGTAATCTCAGCACTTTGGGAGGCCGAGGCAAGTGAATCACCTGAGGTCAGGAGTTTGAGGCCGGCCTGACCAACATGGTGAAATCCCGTCTCTACTAAAATTATAAAAATTAGGTGAGTGTGATGGCAGGTGCCTGTAATCCCAGCCACTTGGGAGGCTGAGGCAGGAGAATTGCTTGAACCAGGAAGCAGAGGTTGCAGTGAGCCGAGATCACACCACTGCACTCCAGCCTGGGCCACAGAGTGCGACTCCATCTCAAAAAAAAAAAAAAAGTTAAACGTAAATTTACCTATGGCCATCGCTTGAATGACCATTCTTCCACTGGTTTGCCACACTGTAACCCGAGGGAGCTTTCTCTAGGTTCGGACTGTTTTGGTTCCAGGCATCAGAAGCCAACTTTAGCTGGCTCAGGCTGACACTGTGGCAACAGGGGTGCTGACAAAGGAAACTCTCAGCGTTTCATTTGACTGAAGTCTGGAGGATCAGGACTAGGAAAAGGAAAGAGCCAGGCAGTTCCAGGACTTCAACCTCAGAAGCTCGTGGTCCTTCCTTGTGGAACTCATGTCAAAGAGATGCCACCTCCACAACACAGCCGCTATGTCCTGGCGAAGCAGCTCCCACGGGGCCAGCTTGAGCGAGGGGCCAGTCCTGCCCAGGTCAGCACAGATGCATCCACAGGCCCACTCTGATCATCAAGGCCCCCAGCTTTTTTTTAAAACAGAGTCTCACCCTGTCAACCAGGCTGGAGTGCAGTGGCGCCATCTCGGCTCACTACAATCTCCGCCTCCCAGGTTCAAGTGATATGCCTGCTCCCGTCTCCTGAGTAGCTGGGATTACAGGTGTGCCCCACTACACCCAGCTAATTTTTGTGTTTTTAGTAGAGACAGAGTTTCACCATGTTGGCCAGGATGGCCTAGATCTTCTGACCTTGTGATCTGTCCGCCTTGGCCTCCCAAAGTGTTGGGATTACAGGCGTGAGCCACCACGCCTGGCTCATCAAAGGGCTCTTTTGGAAGAATCACCTGCACCCAGCACCAGCCTTCTAGAGCCTTGACAATCTTGCAGCTCCCTCGATCCTTTCAGACACGACCCTGAGAGCCTGGCCTCCTCTGACCTGCTGCCCCACACACCTCAGCTATGCTCAGCAACGCCCAGGCCCTTCGCTGGTCCCTCCTGGGGGGTCCCATGGCACCTGCCCTCCCTGGTCACAGCCGTTCCCACCCTCCTTTGGGCCTGTTCCCTTCTTACCTCTCTCTGTGGAAGCCTGAACTCTGTGAAGCAGGGACCTGGCTGGCTGGCTGGCTGGCCTCAGCATCCAGAGCTGGTCAGATAGCAGATGTTATTCTGCACCGGAAATTAAAAAAAAAAGAGTCTGGCCGGGCAAGGTGGCTCATGCCTGTAATCCCAGCACTTTGAGAGGCTGAGGAAGGCAGATCACCTGAGGTTAGGAGTTCGACCAGCCTGGCCAACATGGCAAAACCCCATCTCTACTAAAAATACAAAATTTAGCCAGGCATGGTGGCAAATGCCTGTAATCCCAGCTACTCGGGAGGCTGAGGCAGGAGAATCGCTGGAACCCAGGAGGTGGAGGTTGCATTGAGCCGAGATTGGGCCATTGCACTCCAGCCTGGGTGACAGAGCAAGAATCCAACTCAAAAAAAAAAAAAAAAGAAAAGAAAAGAAAAAGAAAGTTCTGATTTCATTTTAATTAGTACAAGATGCAGGAAGGGAAGCTGCCGAATGACTTTCTCGCTCTTCAGCTATTACCTTGAGGCAATATTATTTCATAACC
>CAUYLG010078416.1:0-38328 GCA_963573385.1 Cacajao melanocephalus | reverse complement strand
ACATAATCATATAGCTGTTAATAATGAAAGTTTTATTTTTTTATTCTAATCCTCATTCTATCTATCTATCATCTATCTATCTATCTATCTATCTATCTATCTATCTAATCTATCTATCTATCTATCTATCTATCTATCTATTTATCTACCTATCATCTATCAATCATCATACACACTAAATATATAGATTTGTAAGACATATTATATGTCTGCATATACCAAGACAGTGTAATCAAGACAGTGAAGTGTTGGCATCAGGATGAACAAATAAACTAAAAATCATCTTTAGTATAATTCTAATTATTTGAAGGGAAAGTAAATAATAAAACTTTTTTCTGTCTAGTATTATTTTATACTCATGGCATTTATGGACTTGTTTTAATCAAATATACACTTTCATCCATTTTTGCTAATTAAACTATTATAATTAATCATTAAGAGACCTCTTAAACTGGCTTCTGTGGCCTTTTAACTCAACTCTTTTGAAACCATCTGTGCTTTCTGGCAATAGCAAGAGGTCACACAATTATTACATTTTGTTGCTGATGCAGACATGTATTTGACTATCCTTACAAAGAGCCCTAGTTTCTTTAATTAAATAAAGATATTAGAGAACAAAATCTTGGCACCAGATGTTATGTAACAGACTTGTTTTCATGGGCTAATAACTTTTGAAAAAAATTTAGGGAACAAATATAGTCAAGATACATTTTAAAGGTGCATATTTGTATCTTTTTACCTAGTTCTGATATTTTTATGTACATACTTTATTTTAAAATACTTCTTTCAAATTATAACACAATTAGCTTTCTTATATAATTATCTGAACCATACAATTTTTTTCATTAAAACTCTTGATTAAAACTAACCCAATGATTCGATTAGTATTTAAAATCTATTAAAATTAATTCCATGTCAAAGCTATTATAACACTAGTCATACATTTTCTGGATGACTAGTAATATTTAACATTACAATTATTTATTATGACACCTTCTGAGTATATCTTACAAATGACATAAAGTCAACTGTGCCTTTAATTATATGTAAGTTTTAAATTTTCACTGATTATAAAAAATTTTTGTCTGATATATACTTTAGTACAATCTATAATTTTGTTTTGGAGGTAATAAAACTTCAGCTTATTATTCATATTTAGATCATGTATATCTGCTATCAATTCTTAGTAGATATCAGTGTTTAGGTAATGGAAGGCACATGGAATCAGCTGTACCAGACCATATTATGAAATAAGAAGAAAACACAAGCAATCTGTTCTCTAAAGTCATGCACAGGAAATTCATGTATCCAGAACCTATCTCACCCATGCTAACTTAAGAGTTATATGTACATTAATTCTTGCTAAGTAAACCCATTCAGTATCCCATTGCTTATAAAAACAGATAATCTACGAAAAATTACCAGTTAAATTCAAGGTTGTGGTCCAAAAAGAATGAGCAAATGCGTGTGTTCCTAAAGCACACAATTTAGTTGAATCCAATTTACTTTTATGCTAGATTTTGTGACAGTAATAAACAATTTGAAAACTTCAGTGTCTTAATGAAAGAAAAGTTTATTTCTTGCTCATACAAAAGTCTATTTCAGTCCAGACAACTCTTCAGGGAAACTGTCCTTCATGTGATAGATCAGCATTCCAGGCTACTTAGATCTTATGATATTTCTTCATCAATATGTTCTTCCTCAAATTGCTGCAGCAGAAAAATGAGTTAGAGATTAAAATATCAGTAAACAAAAACTTTCTTCCTGAAGTGACTCAACACTTCCACCAGCAAAATTAAGATACATGGGGGCCAGGCATGGTGGCTCACAACTGTAATCACCAGCACTTTGGGAGGTTGAGGCGGGTGGATCACCTGAGGTCAGGAGTTCCAGACCAGCCTGATCAACATGGTGAAACCCTGTGTCTACTAAAAATACACAAAAAATTAGCTGGGTGTGATGACACATGCCTGTAATCCCAGCTACTTGCGAGGCTGAGGCAGGAGAATCGCTTGAGGCCAGGAGGTGGTGGTTGCAGTGAGCCAAGATTGTGCCATTGCATTCCAGCGTGGGTGACAGAGTGAGAATTCATCTCAAAAAAAAAAAAAATACACGGTTATGCCTCATTTGAAGGTGACAGAGAACTTCAAACCTCCCGCGTACCTAAAAGTAGAGAACTTGATTGTTAATATTATCAAATAAAAAAAATGTCATAGTAATAACACATGCCACTCACATAAGAAGTAAGATATAGAAAAACATGATATGAAAGTTTTGCTTAAAATTCCCTTTTGACTTTTAAAGCCAAATTGCAGATCCAGTTTTGTAAATACAGATGTTTTACTATTTATATTATTTATACATTTTGAGGCAGTTTTGTATTGAACTCCAAGATTGTCTTATTTTAAATCTCTACAAACAAATACAGTTATTTGTTTATTTAGTAATAGTTTAGTCTTAACCCAAAATAAAAATTGTGAGAAAATATTAGAATAGACCAAGCATAATGGCTTAGAGCTGTAATCCAGTACTTTGGGAAGCCAATGCAGATGGATCACTTGAGGCCAGGAATTTGAGACCAGCCTGGCCAACATGGCAAAAACCCACCTCTACTAAAAATACAAACATTAGCTGGGCATGGTGATGTAGGCCTGTAGTAATAGCTACTCAGGAGTCTGAGTCACAAGAATCATTTGAACATGGGAGGTAGAAGTTGCAGTGAAGCAAGATCTCACCATTGCACTCTGGCCTGGGTGACACAGTAAGACTCTGTCTCAAAAAAAAAAAAATTAAAATGCCAATGATTACTATGTAAAATTATTAGAGAAATATTTTGTGCAGAATTCTTCACATTTTAAATTACATACTTTAAAAGAATACCTTCCTTTAACAAAGAAGAAGTAAGGGTAATTTGGTTCCTCTCTTTGGCTCAAAAACACAATTTGTGGGCCACATTTTAAATAATGTGAGGAACATTGTATTGGGTCACTCAGCCTATATTCTATCTCCTTCCAGTGAACTGGAGAAGATGGCAAGCCAAACGTCACATTTCTGAGATACCTTTACAGCTAGAAGTATGGATTCAAATTGGCTTCCACCAATTGGACACACACACAAGTTTAAAGGCAAAATCCTTTCTTCTGCCATCTTACCTGGAGTTCCCCTAAAACAAGACTCCACAAGAAGGTCTTGAGTAGAGAAAATTTGTTTGGGAGGTGATCTCAGGAATCACAGGAAGAGAGGGAAAAAATGAGAGAAGTGAGAAAAGCCACTGAAAAGTAGGACAATAAGTGAGTTATCATGGTGTACATATAAAGTTTAATTCCACTGGGAACTCTAATCAGGTTGACTGTGTTAAGGAATTTTTCCATAGAGGGGCACAGTATTTATCCCATCAACTTTCAACCTGCATTGGTTGAAGGTTTATCCAAAAGGTATTTAATTCCTTGAATTTATTAGATGTCCTGCTTGTGAGCTGAGCAAATTTTTATGGCACCATTGAAACCCCTCAGGCAGTAAAACAAGTTCTTACAGTAGAACTGAACAATGTACCAGAAATATAGCAGAAATAAATTGAACTTTAAGATGGGTCAAGGGTCTATGGATAGGACCATCAAAAGCATCTACTATAGTCCATCTGTTTTACCACTCAATCACTTGTGCCACACATTGAGTCCACTCTATTACTGATGCTTCAAGGTAGCAACTGGCCACAAAATATTTTTTGAAGACTAAAATTAAAAGGTTTTCCAGGCTCCAGTGCTATAGCTGGTCCTAAGACTGTCATTGATACCCACTGTCTTCCTCCTCTATCATGCACTCTAGGTTCCCCTCATCTATGGCATGGTCTAGGTTGCTTGCTTGGTATGGTAGGTCTTTACCCTGAGGTACCTGAGCTTCTGAGACTTTGCTATTATCAGGTATGGTTGCTGCAATTGCCTGTTATCAACAGGCATGGAAGCACTATGAGATACCCAGCAAGCCTCCTGAGTTCCACATATGGTCTTCCCAGTCTTCATTATAAAGCAACATCCCTAGCTCCTCAAGGTAATCAAGGTCCAATTATCTTACTGTCCTACTAATTCATTTATTGGCTCCTTGTATCCTGGCATAAGACACCCAAAATTATCAGGAACAAGTCATAATTTTAGGCTCAGTGAAACAGTTACTGTGTATCTTGATGGAAGCATCATCCTTTCCGGGTAACGACCTCTAATCATATAGCCTAGAGTTGTGAAAATTTTAAACACACATAAGCAGTTCAACATTATCATTGAGGAGAGGGGCCAGTCCTGCTTTCACCCTTTAATTTCCATATATTCTATATTCTATAGAAAGATGTGTTGTTATGAACAGCTAGAATATATAGGTAACATATGTATTAGAATAACATAATGGCCTTTGGTTCAATGGACATACAGAATCAAGGAGCACAGTGCCCCAATCATTCATAGGCACTCATGCAGAAGCAGCCAAGAATACGCTGAACAGCATTCGCTTGGATCCTGAGAACCCACAGACCCTGAGACTAGAGTTTGCCAAAGCCAACACCAAGATGGCCAAGAGCAAGCTAGTGGCAACTCCAAATCCAACCAACATGCACCCCACCCTAGGGGCACACTTCATCGCATGGAACCCATATTACCTGATGGGGGCTGCTCTGATCCCTGCATCCCCAGAGACCTGGGCCCCCTACCCTTTGTATACCACAGAGCAGCCCCAGCCATCCCCCATGCTGCATTCACCTACCCAGCTGCCACTACTGCTGCCGCCACCCTCCATGCTCAGGTGCTCTGGTTCCCTTCCTCTGACACCACCCAGCAAGGATGGAAGTATCATAAGTTTTGTTGGTTCTTCAGTCTGGTCACCATGGAGTGGGTTCTGGGAATCTATGGCAGTGCCTGGACAGGTGCTCTGAGCTCCCACCACCCCCAGGAGGCCTGTGCAGAGCTACTGCTACTCCAGAGACTGTGAATCCTAAGCCTGACTCAGTGGACTGCTTTCTGTTTCCCCTCCTTCCTCTTCCTCAGCCCTGCTCTGCATCCTCAAGCCTTTCTCCAACACCTCCCAGAAGGATTTGGGGACCTTCTCACTGGGGCACCCAAATCCAGCTCAGAGACCTCACTGGGACCCAGCAAGGTTTGACCTCCCAACCAAATTTGCTTCTGTAGCTTCCCCTTGAGGAAATGAGACGTTTAATTTTGCATGTTTTCTGGTGTGAATTAAGACACTTACACTTGAGTATATATGAGTGTACAGTTTATTTCCACGCTGTCACCATAGCAACAGGTCCTGGCTCCGAGTGAGTCATCCTGTCCGGCCCCTCTCTCTTCACCCCTCTCCTGCACCCACTCTGCTTCAGGGAGGCCCAAACCCCAGGGCTCCACACACTTCCAGGCACAGCTCCAGCCACTAACGAACAGATAGATGGGTTTGCTCTTTCCTTTCAAATTGGGTTCCTCTGCTCTCATCTTCTTGGATGGTCCAACAGTCATAAGAAAGCCCTTTCTGCCTGTTCTGTTCACCTCTCCACAGCACACCCTTGAAATCAACCAAAATGTGAAAAGTATTTTTGCACCCTGTGTAACAAAATATTTATGAATCATAAAGGATTTTTCATGTGTGTACCATTAATTATTAAAGTGACCTTGTTAGCCCTGTCAGATAAGTTTAATGTTTAGTTTTAGGCATGAAGAAGAAAAACGTTTCCATTCTTCAGCAGTAAGCCTTTGTGTCAGGCATTTGTTTAAGAAAAATGAAATGAAGGAAACATTGTGCCGTGTTTTTTGTTTTGTAGCATATCAGTGCTTCAATGTCAGCCACAGCTGTGACTGTCTTGCCATTTCAGACTTGGGAGACTATGTGGCTGTTGTCATTGATGATCCTGTGAGAATGTGAAACTGGGTAATATATGAAATGCAAAATAAAATAGAATCAAAATGAAAAAAAATACTAATGCCCCTTCATTAGTGTATCCCTATTTACATTAGTGAAGTAAATGTATGGGCCGGGTGCAGTGGCACATGCCTATAATCCCAGCACTTTGGGAGGCCGAGGTGGGCAGATCACCTGAGGTTAGGAGTTCAAGACTGGCCTGGCCTACGTGGCAAAACCCTATCTCTACTAAAAATATACAAATTAACTGGGCACGGTGGCAGGCACCTGTAATCCCAGCTACTTGGGAGGCTGAAGCAGGTGAATTGCTTGAACCTGGGAGACAGAGGTTGTAGTGAGCCAAGATTGTGCCATTGCACTCCAGCATGGGTGACAGAGCAAGACTTCATCTCAATAAGTAAGTAAATAAATAAATAAGTAAATAAATAAATAAATAAAATGTATGGAAATCTATGGACTCTCCTGAAGAAAAGACTCTGCAGATGACTTTTCTAATGCCATCTAATAAATCTACTCTAATATGTTTGATTCTTCTGACCGCTTCAGTACTCTCCAAGGCAGTTCTGATATCTCCAACTTGTTTATTACAGTCCATCATTATGCCCAAGCTTCAAGAGACCAATCCAGCAATGTATTAGTTCTTATCATAGGTGTTATTGCCAGGAGGCAATTCTGAAGTATAAATCTGAAGTCAAGAAAGAGTATCTTCGTACCCCAAACACTCCTCTGTCCAGCAGTGTATTATACACACACACACACACACACACATACATATAAATTTATCTTGAATATTTCTAAGCATAATCCCCAGTTTCTCCTGGTACGTATTAGCCATACCTTGTAGCTTCTCTAGTGAATATGATTTTTAAAATTTTATTTTCTAATGAATAAGATTCATTTTTCTTATGAGCAGGAATTGTACTTTCCGGCTCAAATCATTATTTAACACTAGTTATAGATATAAAAGCAGTGGGGACAGATCTTGAATAGGATAACTTTCATGTTGCAAGGCATTAATATCAGATGAAGGCTTTACATTGTCTCCAAGTAATGAAAGCCTTCGTTTCCCTAGAAAGGAGGACTCATGGCTAGAAAGACTTCAAAGGAATCTGAGAATGTAAGTATCTCAAGTACATCCAACCAAATGTCCTCATTCCAGGACTCAGTGTGTAGAATATTTATTTCCTATCAAGATTCTAACTGTAACAAAGAAAACTTAGATGGTTGTGTTTTCAGTCTGCTTGGTAGCTCTGTCACTAATACAGTTAAACACTGAGCCTTATTTTCAATACATCCAGCCCTCCAGCTGTAGGAAAGAGATATTTTTAAAAATTTTTTCATGGAAGGCCTTTGGCTTTCACATTGTTCTCTAAATTGATAGGTGGATAATTTGAGCTAATCATACTATTTACTCAGGGCTAAGGGTCAGTAGAAGAAAGAAGCCAATTTCACAATCCTTTCAATTACATTATTTTCCATTTGTGTCATGTGCAGAAACTATTGCATAAGCCAATAGTTCTGTTGCTCATTTCAGTCCTCCACAGGTGAGAGTCTTAGTAAGTGTGATGCTACAGCATGACAGGGGTTATCACAACCCCACTTTCTACCAGCATTGGGTTGTTGCCATGTGACCAGCAAGTAATTCAAGTTCAGAATATAAGTATCTCAAGTACATCCAACCAAATGTCTTCATCCCAGGACTCAGAGCGTGTAGAATATTTATTTCCTATCAGGATTCTAACTTTAACAAAGAAAACTTAGATGGTTGTGTTTTCAGTCTGCTTTGCAGCTCTGTCACTAATACCGGCTTTCTACCAGCATTGGATTGTTGGCATGTGACCAGCAAGAAATTCATGTTCAGAATCCTATCCTTAGAATTTGCTTTTGAAGGTGCTGTCTTTGTTGGGTTCTCCCAAAATCAGACCTAGAGACAAGGATTTAGGTGCAATTAATTTATTTAAAAAGTTACTAGAGAAGGACAGGTAAGGAAGTGTGGAAACTGAGAAAAAGAAGGGAGAAAGAAACATCAATAGATTAAAAATTATTATTTTAATAAGCAGGTTATCATTGTGAATACAAGGACCTCAATCTTGCTAGGGAATCCTATGAGGAATTGTGTGGAACATGCTTTAGAATTATCCCACTAAGGAACCAGAAAGTTAGTAGTAGATTGATATCCAGCTTCCATCCCTTATTGAGTATTAACCCTAGGGGCATTCAATTTCTGGAAATTCCAGATCGCAGTGTGAATGGGCAGAGAAAGCTCCTATGGCATCAGAGAAAACCCTCCTAGGAAGAGAAGTAGAAAGACGAAAGTGCTTGACATGATGTATTAGTCAATTTTCACACTGTTGATAAAGATATAACTGAGACTGGGAAGCAAAAGAGTTTAATTGGACTTATAGTTCCACATGGCTAGGGAGGCCTCAGAATCACAGCAGTAGGTGAAAGGCACTTCTTACATAGCGGCAGCAAGAGAAAATGAGAGAAATGCAAAAGTGGAAACCCCTGATAAAACAGTCAGATCGCATGAGACTTATTTGCTACCACCAAAACAGTGTGGGGGAAGTGCCCCCATGATTCAATTACCTCCCACTGGGTCCCTCCCACAATATGTGGGAATTATGGGAGTACAATTCAAGATGAGATTTGGGTGGGGACACAGCCAAATCACATCACATGAGAAGCTGCTGTTCGCTTGCTAAAAAGTTTTCATTGAACTGCAGGTAAACTCTGAGGTGGGCCGAGGGAATATAGGACAGGCATCAATAGCATCTGCTATACTGATGCATTTGGTTGCACAAGCAAAGGGTTAAGAAGTAGCTATGGAAGGAAGGTTCAGCATTCCAGTGTCACCAGGAGCAACAGCCAGACTGAGTGTTCCTGTATCTGGGAGCAACTGTGTGGGTATTGAAAGGTGGTAGCAACAGTAAAAGTGGCCCATTGACCGTGGGTCACAGCTATAGCAAGTTGCTCTTGGAACTCAATAATTCCTGAGTTCCACTTCTCTGCACATTCCAATGATGCAATGAAAATCTAATTATCTCTATTAAATATTTTTCTGCTTAAACTGATTAGAGTTGTTTTTGTTATGTGCTCTGAACCCAGAAAAATATATTTTGTACCAGAAGTTGCAGGCAACAAACACCGAATGAAATTTAGGATAGATTATTTGATCTGGATAGATTTAAAGGCAATGATAGTCCCATATCCTCTAGAAAATAAGATATTGGTAGTCCCTGGTAAGGAAAATAAACATTTACTTAGGTTATCACTTGTGTTCATCTGGAGTTAATTACTTTTTGAAGGTAATTCTCTGGCAAGCAAAGTGGTTGCTGTGCCAAAACATTATGGTGGGAAGGAGAAAGGTTCAGGGAGTTTGGTGGTTACTTTTGACTGCACTAGAGAATTTAATTAAAGAAAATAACAAACTTAGGTTTTAAAATTCTTGGGTTGGGAAAGATATGAAAATCAAATATTTTTATGATTGCTTTAAAAACATCTCTTTTATCCTAGAGCTACTGGACTGACATAGATAAAAATCAGACAAAAAGTCTGATTCTTCAGGTTGATAAATAATTACAATGTTGAATACACAATCACTGCGTGTTTTTTAATGAAATTGCTAGAGCACTGATCCGGAAAGAGTAGTATCCTTAGAATGGGAATGGGGACAGCTGGGTAAATTCAGATGTAATTGTATCTTGAATCCCCAAACCAATTGAGCCCTTTTTTATCCTAGCAGAAGCAAACTCATTTTCCTTTTTAATAAGACTGTCCTCTTTGCATGCATAGTCTGTAATGCCCTCAGCTGAGACAGTTAAATTGCAAGGGGTTGCTAATTTCCCCATGCCCTCCACTTATCAACTCTCATTGCCTCTAGATCTCTAATCAGATTTATATCCTAGCATGCTCAAGAGAGACAAGCACCAAGCCAGTCTCAATATTAGAAGGCGTATATACAGAAAGAATTGCATGTGTTTGCTAACCACATCACAGAAACATTAGGAATATGTTTGAGAACTGAGTATGCTAGAAGAGAAAACAAAGAAAAACCTTTCAATTGAGTTGAATTTAGGTGGGTGCATTTGCCAAAGATTCTGAATTCAGTGTTCAAGCTTTAGCATCATTATCTCTCTTTTGGTCAGCTGATTCAATTCGATGACAGCCAAAATTTAACAAAGGAAATTAATATACTAATAACGCTTTAGGATAATGTTATCCAGCAAAAGGGATTTACCACTTGATATGCTAGAAGCCAATAATATGACACTGCGTTTTTGAGAAAAGATTTATGTTAAAAGTCTTTGTTATAGCAACACACACAAAAGAAAGAAAAAGGACTCCCAAAGAGACAAACGTAAACCTCAAAAGTGTCTCCCAGTGCTGGCTTTCAGGCAGTAATTTTGTTAGAAAAGGTTTAGGGGGTGGATTCTGAGAGCAGGTGATTGGTGGAAGGAAAGGGGAGGCATGGTTGGTCCTTGGGCATGCACAGTTACCTCTTCATGCTTCCTCAAGGGTCTCGTGCAAATTCAGAGGGATTTAGTATAAAATCTGTGGTGAAAACTCAGGCTGTGATCTCAGCAAGCTTATTCTGTGCAAACTCCATTTAGCTATCTAGGTTCTAACCGATTTCAACTAGTTATTTTCTCTCAAGCAGAAGGAGTTTCAGCGTTTCAGCAAGTTGTTTTTCATCTGCCATCATGAAAACTCAAGAATTTCTATTAGTTACTGGTTTAACTCTTTGGGGCATAGTTTCAATAGTGTAGAGGAAAAAAACCCAAAAGCTCAGGAAAATAAATCTCTGTTTTTATTCTTGCCCCAGATACCACAAACGTTAGGCATGCTCCTGCTCCTCTGCGAGTCATACAAGGTTCTGATTATCTCACCATCCCATAGGACATCACATTTTTCCACCACACTAATGGGATCAGGTTGATAGTACCTCTTCAATAGCAGGTAACATGTGCTGTAGATGCCTTGGTATAACATATATACGTCAAAGGAGGAGATAGGTAAGCCCGACAACAATTTAAGGAACTGCCCTCTCTGAAGTTTTGGGGGATTCAAAAATCTAGGACATGTTAAGATATTTCCAAGAAAGTGAAAAACAAGTTGCTGCTGCCCTCCTGCACTCCCTACCATTAAGAAAAAGGATGGCCGGGTGCAGTGGCTTGCGCCTGTAATCCCAGCACTTTGGGAGGCTGAGGCGGGTGGATCATCTGAGGTGGGTGGATCACCTGAGGTCAGGAGTTGGAGACTAGCCTGAACAACATGGTGAAGCCCCGTCTCTACTAAAAAAAAAAAAAAAAAAAAAAAAACGAAATTAGCCGGCGTGGGGGTGTATGCCTGTAATCCCAGCTACTTCGGAGGCTGAGGCGGGAGAATCACTCGAACCAGGGAGGTGGAGGTAGTAATGAGCGAAGGAAGGAAGGAAGCAAGGAAGCAAGGAAGGAAGGAAGGAAGGAAGGAAGGAAGGAAGGAAGGAAGGAAACTTGGTGAGCCTCTTGATTTTGGAGGCGAAATGTTATCCTTTGACATCCTTCTCTGATCTTTTTGCTGAGTAACTGTTAAGGCTGCCAGCTTTCAACTGAATTCCAAATCAGAGAAGGTTCTACAGGTACTCCAGAATGCATTAAGAACAGGAACGCCACTTGGGACTTATAACCCAGCAGATAAAATGATGTTTAAGGCTGGGCACGATGGCTCATGCCTGTAATCCCAGGACTTTTGGAGGCCAAGGCGGGTGGATGACTTGAGGTCAGGAGTTTGAGAACAACCTGGCCAACATGGTGAAACCCCATCTCTACTAAAAATGCAAAAATCAGCTGGGTGTAGTGGCACATGCCTGTAATCCCAGCTACTCAGGAGGCTGAGGCAAGGGAATTGCTTGAACCCAGGAGGCAGAGGTTGCAGTGAGCTGAGATCACACCACTACACTCCAACCTGGGTGACAGAGCAAGACGCCCTCTCAAAAAAAAATTATATTTAAAGTGTCTACTATAGCATAATCCTATATGAAGCCCAAGACATTCCCTAACAAGAGAATTATAGTGTGGGTCTCTGGGACTTAGAACATAGGTCTAACTTTTCAGTGAATAAATATTATCCTATTAAGAAGTAGATCATTCTCGAAGAAGCTCCTCATATGATACTTGTTAATTACAAAGATACCGTTATAACATTTATTAATTACAGATGGCAAACAGTAACTTTACAGTGGAGACAAACTCTTTCTCAAATAACCAAAGTTAACATCTCCAATATAAAACATTAACCTGACATATCTCCTGATATGATGACTAAGCATCATTTCTGTGTTATTCTTGCCAAAATATACAACCAACATTTAGTCATGAGGAAATATCAGACAAACCCAAATTAAGAGACATTTAACCAATATCTGGCCAGCACTCTTTAAAAGTGTTAAGGTCATAGAAAATAAAGAAAGACTGGAAAACTGTCTTAGATTAGAAGTTAAGGAGACATAACTGATTCCTAGACCAGAAAAAGGACTTTAGTGGAACAATTGGCAAATAAAGTCTATAGGTTAGTTAATTGTATAAGTGATAACTTTTTCTTCTTCTTCTTCTTTTTTTTTTTGGAGAGGGAGTCTAGCTCTGTTGCCCAGGCTGGAGTGCAGTGGCATGATCTCTGCTCACTGCAACCTCCGCCTCCTGGGTTCAAGCGATTCTCCTGCCTCAGCCTCCTGAGTAGCTGAGATTACAGGTGTCCACCACCATGCCCAGCTGATTTTTGCATTTTTAGTAGAGACCATGTTGGTCAGGCTGTTCTCGAACTCCTGACCTCGTGATCCACCCGCCTTGGCCTCCCAAAGCGCTGGGATTACAGGCGTGAGCCACTGTGCCCTGCTGATAATTTATTACATTGAGGATAAGATGTTAACATTCGAGGAAGCTGAGGGAAGGACAAATGGAAACTCATACTATTTGTATAAATGTTTTGGGTCTGAAATAATTTTAAAACTTAAGAAGTTTTTAAAAATGTTTTTGGAGCTTCTGGATAGCTGCCTGTGTGGAGGCTCCTAGAGGATGGTGCTCCCACAGAGGTCATGGAAGTTCTGCACCCCTTCCCCCATACCTCTATGCATCTCTTCATCTGTATCCTTTGTAATATTCTTCATAACACACTGGTAAAATTTATTTGGTTTTAAATTCTACCGTGGAAGGGCGTATTTGGGTCAATGCAGGGCACGCAGCTCACTGTTAACTGCAGGTAGCTATATGTGATCCAAGCACACAGGAGTGTTCCTGAGGGAACAGTCAGCCTAGTGAACTAGATAAAAGCCACTGTAAGTGCTGACTATAAAACTGTGTGAGGAGCTGCTGGGTTCTGTCAACACTTGCACAGTGCCCTATTAACAGCTCTCAACTAACCACTCAATAACTGCTGAGTTTGTCGATGATGGTTCCAAGGTTCCAAGGTGAATGGGCAACATCCTGTTTGGAAGGCTGCTCCTCTGATTTAATAATTAAAAAAAAAAAAGTAGTTCTAGGACCAGAGCTGAAACTACAAGTACTGTAAGGAGGGATGATTCCTAAACAAGAAACTGTAAATGTGTTTTTAAGCTTCATATCAGAATTGCTAAGGACCTGATGGGGATTAGGTTGTGCAAAATTGGGGTTAACAGTGAATGCAGCTACGCCACCTGGTGGTAAAAATGGCACAATAATTTGGGACCTACATAACCTTAGCCTGTCTGTCATAGAGAGTGAACTGAGGAGAAGGTAATTACCAATAGTCAAGCCTACAATCTAGACCAGCACAGTGTTGATTCTAATGTCCTTTGCAAAGGTTTTTAATAAAGTGAAGAAAGAATAGCGGCTGAGAGTAAAGGAATAAGTAGGTTATGAATTCAGATAAATCTAGTATCACATTACATTAACACCTTGAAAGAGGCTCAGAGCAAGAGATGACATTGTCTCTTAGCTCAATTACACCAGGTATCTTACAGGGGAAAGCCAAGACCACTGCTGCTTTTAGAACCTGATAAGATCAATGAAAATCCTGCAAACTTGAGTGGCCTCACCCCGGGAGACATATTCACACAATATGATAGGCTATAGCAGGTACTGCATCATAGCTGTACTTTTCCCTCTGCCTACTTCCTTCCCCTTTTCTTTGACTGGTGGTAATCCCAAGGGTACACCCTAATAAACATCTTTTACACTGAACTCCATCTCATAGCCTGCTTCCTCAGGAATTATGTAACTACTGGTAATGGGAATTGTCTTAGAGAGCAGGCAATAAGACAGGGGTTTCAAGTTGTATCATTTCTCAGCTGGCAAATAAGGGCCTTATAATAGTAGTAGGTGGAACACAGCTCCTGCCACAAGGTGGCAGTCCTGTTGTTAAAATTTTCACTGGTGGCGAACTGGGATGGTGAATTCCGCTGGTGGAAGAGAATGCATTAACTGTTTCAATCTACTACTGGGCATTTGAGAAATAACAAAACGTAGCCATAGGTACAGTGGGAATGTGTGTCTATGGCCAAATTCAAGTGACTTGAGAGTAATTAACAGAAATCGAAAGCCGGATGTGAAAGCCAGAATGATTCCTAGGCAGAGTAAAAAGAGGCTCATATTTCCTACAGAAGGAGAGCAGACAAAGCTGAGGACAAGGCCAGGACATACTGTCAAATTAGCTGAGCTCCTGATAAGGCTGACTTCCAGCCAAGACAAGTCTACTGTGGCAGACTGAGGGCTCCAACTGGGGAAAGATGGTACCCTGACTCATAAGTTGAGAATATAGGGGTCAATGTCCCATGCATCTTTAATTTCAAGATTTTCCTTGATTCTGTGAGCCTGCAGAAGTGGTCCATTCCTCCTTATTAAAAGATAGCCCTTTCCTTAAGATGATGCAGAGGCTTCTTCCCTATAAGACAATATGTATTACCCTCAAAATCTGCCTCTACCTCCCCTTTTGGCCACTAAACACAAGTAGAGTTAGCTCACAGCATAACCCTGGAGATATTAAGCCTAATGAGGGAATCAAAGAGCTCTACCCTAAAACGGCTACAAGTCCTAGACAGCATACACCAGCAGGAGCCAGGGGGATACACCTGGTACTGGATTCTGAGGGTGCTCAATTAAGGCAGTTGGAGCATAGGATTAGATAAGGGTTTATTGATTTGGGACACATAGAAATTAACCCTCTGACAAACATTCATATGGAATAAACACTACTAGTATGACTTCAAGAAGCATCAAAAAGTGATGGCACACACTAAGTTAGATCAAAATAACCAGAATTCTGATGGCAGACAATAGAGGAAGAGATTAGAAAGCCTAGGAAAATTTGCATTCTTAAGTGGATATACTATTCAATCAGTTTGGGGTCTCAGAGAAACAGACCTACAACAGGGGGAAGAGTGTGTGTGTGTATATGCGCATGCACGCGCATGTGTGTGTGTATGTGTGATTTATTATGAAAATCAGCTCACACAATTATGGAGACTAAGAAATCTCACTACCTGCTGACTGCAAGCTTCAGAACCAGGGAAGTCAGTGTCATAAGTCCCAGAGTCCCAAGGCCCAAGAACTAGTTAGCACCACTGTGTGAAGGTGGGAGAAGATGGATGTCCCAACTCAAAAAGAGAATTCACTCCCCCTTAGCCTGTTTGTCCTATGCAGGGCCTCAAGAGATTGGATGATGCCTGCCCACATTGGTAAAGGTGGATCTTCTTTACTCAGTCTACTAAGTTAAATGGCGATCTCTTCTACAAACACCCTCAGACACACCCAGAAACAATGTTTTACCAGCTATCTGGAAATCCCTTAGTCCAGTCAAGTTAACACATAAAATTAGCCATCGCAACTGTGTAAGGCCAGAAAATCCGCTAGATGATTACGACCCATGAGAAAGCCTAGAGGTTACATCATTTACCAAAGCAGTAAGTAAGGCATCAAGGAGAACAGCACAAACATCATCAAGAAATTCAGTGATGGCTATTCTCTGTAGATCATGACTGACAATAGGAGAGACCATTATAGAACCAGGCTTACTGATAGCCATAGGAATGACAGTAGTATGAAAAAAATAAAGGTCAGGTAGCAGCATTTAACTATCAAATTTTAGTGGGATGCAACTTAGTGGCAAATGTCGAATGGTAGCCAAAGGTTCTTGATTCACAGGGTTGTGGAGACAGTTAGTAGAACATGGCTTCCCTTATGGGCATGATAGATGAACAGCTGATAAGGCTCTTACTCAACTTAAACTGCCAGAAGGGATAAAGGATGGATGATTCATTGGCTAAGGGCAGCTGTTCCAATAAAAGCCGCCATCTCTTGCCCAGTTTCTTGATCTCAGCCAGTTTCAGAACAGAACCCTTTGATTGAAGAGGACACTGGGGTCCTAGGACAAAGGACTCTATAACATATGGTAAGTGTACACTGTAATGATTCCCCCTGTCCTTCCCTAAATGTACTTACAGATATTGACTTGGAAAACTGTTCACAGAGAAAAGTAGTATATCCAAACACTTCAAGGACTGTTAGACACAGGACCAAATTAATAATTAGAGATCCAAAGTGTCATGGGCCCATATAGAATGGAGCCATCTAAGGATAAGGTAATAAATAAATTCCTCATCAAAATCCAGTTCATAGTGGATCTACAGGGCCTAAGAGACCCACACAGTAGTCATTTCCCTCATCTCCCAATATATAATTCAGATAAACATTCTTAAGACACAGCTCCAACCCCCACAGCTCCTTGATCTATTTTAAGAACTATCATAACAGGAAAGGGCAAATAGAAGCCTCCAAAACTTCTCCCAATCCTAGAAAGACAGTAAATCAAAACTGGTATGATATCCTGAGGCATGGCAAAAATTAGTGCCATCTTTAGGTATCTAATGGATATGGTCCCCATTGTGTCGTCACTTAATTCATTAGTCTGGTTCCTCCAAAAACCAGATAAATACTGTAGAATGACAATAGACTACCACAAACTTAACTAAGTAGTATCTCCAATTAGCAACCTTCATATCAGATGTAGTAGTCTTTACTTGCTATGTGGTATGTAGCCACTGATTTGGCAAATGAATTATTTTCCTGTAAGAGGATCAAAACCAATTCACTTTCACATGAAATGGACAATAGTACACAATTACAATCCTGCTCCAGGTTTATGTTATCTCTCTTGCCCTCTATCAAGTGTAGTCCAAAGAGATCTGGACTATTTGGGTATTCTAAAGATTATCACATTGAACCGACTACCAATGACATCATGCCAATTTGGCTGGGTAAGCAAAAATGGTTAGCACAGTGGAGGTCTTGATATGATACATGATCTTTAGGGGTTGGGAGACCCGTCCTAAGAATTTTCTGCAGCATTTCAAATAGTAACATTTTTAGGGGTCTAGTGACCAAGATAAATTACTGTATTTTGCACTTCAGCCACAAAAAAATAGAAACAATACCTACTAGAATTGTCCCAAACCTGGGAATACTGCTTCTGTCTGTAGACTGAATGATACAAAAGGCTGCCTGCTTTGGGTGTATCCCACGATGGAAGGGCTCTGCAGCAGGTCCAGGCTGCATTCCCTTTGAGGACCAGGAGAATTGTATTAAAGCTACAAGTAGTGAGAAAAAAATGCTATATGGGATTTATGGCAAGTCACAGAAGAAGACCTACAATTCAGGTCCTGATATACTAGAGCAAGGCCATAACACAGGCAGGAGAAAATTCCTCACCTTAAAACAAAAACAAGCTGATAAGGTTTGGATATTTGTCCTGCCCAAATCCCATGTTGAAATGTAATCCCCAGGATTGGAAATGGGACCTGGTGGGAGGTGTTTGGATCATGGGGGCAGATCCCTTAAGGCTTGGTGCTGTCCTTGTGATAATGAGTGAGTTCTTGTGAGATCTGGTGGTTTAAATGTGTGTGGCACCTCCCCTACTCTCTTTCTCTTGCTGGCATTCTAGTCATGTGGACGTGCATGCTCCCACTTCACCTTCTGCCATGAGGAAAAGCTTCCTGAGGCTTCCTCTGAAGTGAGATGTCTGCACCATGCTTCCTGTACAGCCTGCCGAACCAGGAGTCAATTAATCCTCTTTTTCTGTAAATTACCCAGTCTCAGGTACTTCTTTATAGCAATGGAAGAACAGTCTAACAAACAAAAAAAAACGGTGTCCCATTTGGCCTAGTAGAGACTAAATACCTGATCAGGGAACAACAAATTACTATGTAAATGGAACTACCTATCATGTTGGGGATTCTGTCAGACCTGCCCAGTCATAAAGTTGGATCCAGCACAATCTAATGTAAAGATGGAAATGGTAACTATTGGATTGAGTATAAGAAGAACCAGAGAGCATAAACAAGCTCTATTAGGTAGGTAGCATGGACACCCACCTCATCCACCCCTGTGGCATGGGCACCCCTCCATCAGGTCCCATCTATGGCCATAAGGAGGAACCCTTACAACTAACTGACAGGTAAGGAAAAGCACTGAGCTTAGTTCATGGATGGATCAGCCTGGTATGTGGGTGCAAACTGCCCATTAGTGTCAGCTGCACTACACCCTCACTTAGGGGTTGCCTGGAAATTTGGTGATAAGGGAAAATCCTCCTTGAAGCTAGGCAGAGCTTCCAGTGGTGCACTTGGTCATCCACTTTGTGTAGATAGAAAAGTAGCCTAAGGTTGGAATGTAAGTAGATTTATGTTTAGTGGTAAATGATCTGGTTGCCTGGTAAGAGTCCTGGAAGGCTAGAAGATTGGGTATAAAGAGTTCTGGGTTAGAGGCATATTGATGGGCCTAGGGGAATGAATACAAAAGTGTGATGACATTGTGTGACAAGTCAATGGTCATCAGTAGGCATCCTACCGTGGAAGAGGCACTAAACAATGAAATAAACAAGATGACTTATCCATTTGACATAAGACAGCCTCTCATCAGCCAGACCACTGCTGCAGTGATGAGCACTTGAACAGAGGCCGCAGAAGCAAAGAGGAAGGCTCTGCATGTGCCTCACTTACCAATTCTGATCTAGCTGCTTCCTGTGTTGTAAATGGGAATGTAAGTCCCTATTGTGGGGTATTTAAGGACCACTCCAATGTGGCTGTGGAAATTACACTAGGAGAGGCACATGAAATTAACATGTTTATCATACACACAGGTGTCCTAGAGAGGGAGATGCAGCACGCCACATGGGAGACCCACGGGAAAGTCAAGGGAACACATTCAATAAGCAGGTGGGGAGCCAAGAGAGTGACTCCTGGGCCAATACCCTTATTGGCAGTCAGAGTAGAGTGCACAAGCTAAAGGTGTGAGGGGATTTCATCGGTGTGTTTGACTGGAGCTATATCACAGTAGTCAGGGGAGGGCAAGAAGGGGAGCTTGTGGCAGGGACCAACCTTGTCATACTTTTGCACTTAGTCACCAATTGTTCACAGGCTGTTTGTGGAGATATTGGGCATCAGAACAATATGAAGTCTTAAAATTTTACTTAATAAACTTGCACAGCCAAATGTTCAACCTGCCAGCAATAGAGATCAGTGAGTGGCCCAGTTACCATTGTTCCCAATGACCTACTTAGGGAACTTGTGATTCCCATTTCTGCAACTCTGCTCCGCAGGGTTAGAAGTCCCAGTCCCTAAAGGGAAACATTTCTACCAGAGGACACAGCAAGATTCTAAATATATTTTAAGCCAAATCGGTGGCCTCAATTCTTTGAGTGTCATGTGCCCAGGGTTCAGCAGGCAAGAAAAGGAGTCACCACTGCAGCAGGGTTACCTGACACTGATCATCAGATAGAAATAGGGCTGCTGTTACATGGTAGGGGCTAGGAAAAATATGTTTGGCACCTAGTTGACCCACCTGGGTGCCTCCTGGTACATCCCTGCCCAATTATTTGGTAAGTGAATAAATGCAACAATCCTGGATCAAGAAGGGCATGGTGACCAGGGTTCAGGTCTCTCAGGGATGAAGGTCTGGATTACACCACCAAATAAGCCACTCTGACCAGCAGACCAGCTAGTGGAGATTGAGGAGAAACCTCAAATGGGTAGTAGAGAAGGCAGGTTGTGATTATCAGTTGTAACCTGAGACCAACTTTAGTGGTGGGAGCTGCAGTTCATCCCATTAAACTTTCTCTTCTAAGTTTCCTCGAGGAGGAGAGGCCCACCAGAATCAGAAGAAGCTGCTCCCTGAAATATATGAAGCTATGAAAAGGATCTGAGCTGCACAGAGGGCGAACTGTAAGAACATGGAGATGTACCACTCAGATCCCCCTTCCACGAAAGACCTATTTTCAGGAGTGCTGCTGGGAGTGCCAGGAGTGCCGTCAGTGGGCACTCTTCAGCTGTCAGTCTCTTGTGGTATCATCTCAGATTACACTTTTCCCAGGGCAGGCCACATTCAATGGCTACTCGAGATGAGGATATAAAGACCTGGCCTTGGCTAGGCGTGATGGTTCACACCTGTAACTCAGCACTCTGGGAGCAAGAGGTGAGAGGATCACTTGAGCCCAGGATTCCTATCAGCTTGGGCAACATGGCAAGACCCTGTTTCTACAAAACATTTTTTTTTAAATAGGCTGGGCATGGTGGTGTGACCCTGTGGTCCTAGCTACTCGGGAGGCTGAGGTGGGAGGATCATTTGGGCCCAGGAGGTCGAGGCTGCAATAAGCCATGATCATGCCACTGGACTCCAGCCTGGGCAACAGAGCAAGCCCCTCTCCCCTACTCCCCAAAAAAGAAAAAAAGACACACAAAAAATAGCCTGGCGTTTTCAGCTGAATGCAGCACAACTCTAATGGGCCATTTTAGCTCCAAAGCTCCCACTGCTCTCTCTGCTGAATCCTGCCTCTGTCACCTCCATCCTACAGATGCTAATCCCAACGGAACCCCCTAAAAAACACTCTACACACTAATTCTATCTCAGAGTCTGCTTCCCAGAAATCCCAACCCTATAACAATGCTCCTTACTTACTATTGAACCATGGTAGAGATTGAACATCTGACTATGGGACACTGAGTGAACATCTGATCTGAGCTGCCTATAGCATACTAGGTGTTACCTAATTTATCAAAACTTGGGCATGAGTAGCAGCACTCTACCTTTTTTCTTTTTTGAGATGGGGTCTTGCTATGTTGCCCTGACTGGTCTTGAATTCCTTGAACTCAAGCCATTCTCTCACCTCAGTATCCCAAGTAGCTGGGATTATAAGTGGGTTACCAAGCCAAGCAGCACTCTATATTCAAGTGGAAGTGGTAACACTAGATCATATATGAGCAGGTCTGGAATGTGCAAGTATATTTCATGAGTGGGTAGTTTATACTAGCAATGCACCTACTGCTGCTACATTACTAGTATAAAGAGAGGTTCTCTTTCAACCGACATCTATGGCCTCATTAGAAGTTTTTTGTGATCAGATACTACAGAAGGAAAATTTGAGCCTGATTCAGAAATACTGTCACACAAAAATCTGGCACAAGCTAGAAAGAGACTTCTAGAGTATAACATCCCACAATACTGGCTCAGAAGGAGGGAAGGGGAGTTCTTCCTGAAAGGAAATATATCTGTTCATTTTTCCTGAAAGGACAGTTGGCAAGAAGTATGGGTTTGCATTTGTATTAGTTTGCTAGGGTTGCCTTAACAAAGTACTACAAATGGAGTAACTTAAACAGAAATGTATTGTCTCACTGTTCTGGAGATTATAAATCCAAACTCAAGGTGTCATCATGGTGGGTCCCTTCTGAGGGCTGTGAGGAGGAATCTGTGCTAGGCCTCTCAACTTGGTTTGTAGACAGCCATCTTCTTCCTGTGTCTCTTTATATTTATTTATTATTTAGAGACAGGATCTCACTCGGTCACCCAGGCTGGAGTGTAGTGACACAATCTTGGCTCACTACAGCCTCAACCTGCTGAGATCAAGCAGTCCTCCTACCTCAGCCTCCTGAGTAGCTGGGACTACAGGTATGCGCCACCACGCCAGGCTAATTTTTTTTTTGAAGTTTTGCCATGTTTCCCAGGCTGGTCTAGAACTCCTGAGCTCAAGAGATCCACCTGCCTCGGCTTCCCAAATTGCTGGGATTATAAGTGTGAGCCACTGTGCCCAGCCCCTTATCTCTTGATATGATCTTTCCTGTATACAAGTCTGTCTCTGTGTCCAAGTTGTCCCTTTTTATAAGGACATCAGTTTTATTGAATTAGGGCTCACCCTAATTATCTCAATAATAATCTTAATTTGATTACTTTTGTTAAGACCCTATTCCCAAATAATACCATATTCTGAGGTACTGGGGGTTAGGACTCCAGCATTTCTTCTTTGAGGAAGACACAATTCAACCCATAACATCATGTATTCATAAGCAGTGGCTAATGATTTGGCCTGCTGTCAAGGAATTAAAAGGAATAAGATTAGACTGTTGATTCTAAGAAAGCCTGGATACAGGATATGTTTATGGAACTCTATCAAATGGAACACAGAGTATGTGGATATATGTACCTCATATGAATACTTACTAAATGTTCCACATTGCAGTTGCAGATTTCAATACTGAGGTAGAAAAGAAGATTTGCTACATTGATTTTTATTTAGCAAAACACAGTGCTTACGATGCGCCAGGCATAGTTTCTAGTACTTAACAAATATTAAGTCATTTAATCCATAAAATATCAGATAACCCTTTTCTAAGCCACAACAGTATTTGCTCAATGGGCCATAAACAAAGTGGCCATGGTTTTATACACAGGTTCAACAAAATGATCATCTCTTCATCGAGGCTGATGTGGTTACCACCACTGCTGCATGCCAATCTGTCATCATCAAAGAAAAATGGCAAAGTCTACACCCTCATAAGATAGCCAGCCACTGAACTTATGGACAAGACAGGGATTTGACCTTACTGGCCGGGACATTTTTTCTAGATATGGATTTGCCTTCCTGCCCTCAGTGCTTCTGCCAGCACTACTTCCATGGAATTACTGCAAAACAAATGTGTTTAAAACACAGTTTAACTCCTAATAGAATCTTAGCTTTAATGCTTAGAGATTTGTCTTTAAATGAATATATGTAGCTTGTCAGGCAAAAACATCCATATGTAGTCAGTCTTCCAAATATATTTTTTAAAAAAAGTTACCTTATGTATTTTATCAACACAAAAATTCCTTTTAAAATTAAGCATTTAATTGGCGACCTGGAGTGTATCTTTTCCAAACATACATTGTTTGAGGCTTTAATTAAGCCTCCATTTTAAACTTCCTTTAATTGGTAATCAAACTACATGAATTATAGAACCCACACATTGTATCTTTTAGACTCAAATCCTTGCCTTCATTTTTTTTTTTTTTTAACTTTTTAAAATTGATGCATCTTAGGTGTACATATTTTAGGGGTACACATATGATAATCTAATACACTTACATGCTCAAATTAGGGTAATTGGGATATCTATCACCTTACATATTTACCTTTTCTTTACACTAGGAACATTCAAATCATTCTCTTCTAGCTATTTTGAAATGTACAATTAATGTTAACTATAGTCACTCTACTCATCTTTTGAACACCAGGTCTTACTTTGTCTAAGTATATATTTGTACCCTTTAATTAATTTCTCTTCATCTTCCTCCTCTCCCCTTTCCAGCATCTGGTAATCACCAATCTACTCTCTATCTTCATAATTTCCAATTTTTTAGCTTCCACATATAAGCGAGAACATGAAATGTTTATCTTTCTGTGCTTGACTTATTTCACTTAATAAAATGACCTCCAGTTCCATCCATGTTGCTGCATATGAGAAAATTTTGTTCTTTTTTATGGCTGAATACTATTCTGTTATGTATATATACCACATTTTCCTTATCCATTTATCCATTGATGGATACTTAGGTTGATTCTGTATTTTGGCTCTTGTGAATAGTGCTGCAATAAACATGGGAGTGCAGATATCTCTTCTATATATTGATTTTCTTTCTTTTGGATATATACCCAGTAGTGGAAATGCTCGATAATATGGTAGTTCTATTTTTAGTTTTTTGATGAACCTCCATACTGTTTTCCAGAGTGGCTGTGCTCATTTATATTCCAACAATAATGTATGAGTTTTCCCCTTTCTCCACATCCTTGCCAGCATCTGTTATTCCCTAAAATCCTTGCCTTTAAATGCAAATTTATACATATTATAATATGTTATAGTTTAAAATGGCAAACAAAGGTCCAACATAAATAACAAATTTTTTAATTGTCTGAATTTTCATTTCTATTTCTTCTGCCTATTGATCAGACTCCTAATTTTTTCCAGAGGAGTATGATTACATAAAAAAGTTCTTTAGAGACAGATTTGGCCACTTTTTTTCCTTTAAGAGTCTTGACTGTAGTATCTTAGATTACCTCACAAGTCCCTAAGATCCATCAATCAACATTTCTGCAAGCATGTTGTTATTTCTTCAGACTGATTAAAATAAGAATTTCATTGGAATTGGAGAATCTACTGCCTCAAAGATATACATTGGAGATATAAATTATGGGTGATGAATTCATTTTTATTAAGAATCTATAGTCTTTATATGCACATTAAATACCCTAATATTTAAGGCATTGCCTAGCTTCCATACTTTAACTCAAACAAGAATTATTCATATTTTCCGGCCTAAGTTCACCTTGAGTGAATTTGGGCTCACTTGGCTGGTGGTTTCCCTTTACTGAGTCTTTATACTTAAGAACTAGGTGCTTGGCCAGGCTCAGCAGCTCAAGTCTGTAATCCCAGCATTTGGAGAGGCTGAGGCAGGCGGATCATGAGGTCAGGAGTTGGAGACAAGCCTGGCCAACATAATGAAACCCTGTCTCTACTAAGAATACAAAAATTAGCCGGGCATGGTGGCACACACCTATAGTCTCAGCTACTTGGGAGGCTGAGGTGGGAGAATCTCTTGAACCCAGAAGATGGAGGTTGCAGTGAGCAGAGACCAGGACACTGCACTCCAGCCTGAGCAACAGAGTGAGAATCCATCTCAAAAAAAAAAAAAAAAAAAAAGAACTAGTTGCTCTTGCTGGCTTGCAGGTGCCTCCTTGAATAGAAATTCAGAATTTCTGCCTAAACCAATACGCATATCTGAGCCTGCTTCCTCAAAGACTCTACACAGAAATTATCTAGACTTCACTACAAGCAAGTTGATAGAATATTTATTCTTAAGTCCAGACATTCTATTCACCCCTTCCTTATTTCCTAAGAGTGAGTTTATTTTATCCTTTAGCAAAAGGCTGAGTGGCACAATTCTAACCCAGAAATGGAAAAATAGATAGGCAGTTCCTCAATGGAAGTCTCCAAGAGAGATTTCAAAAAGCCCCTTGCCTCTGGGTTTGATTTCAAGAAAATTAAAGTGAGAAATCTGTCTTATAATTCCTGGAGTAAGTCACCAGAAATAATAATTGACAAAGGAACCAGTCCTTAAGTTATCTCTTCATTTAGATATGGGAGAGACCTTCTATTGGACAATACTCTAATAATTCTTGGGACAAGTATGTGAAAAAAAAAAGTTGCTCAACCTCAAAACAAGAGAGACAGATTTTTAATTAAAAAACAGGTCAGATTAAAAGTAGAACTGTGGGGCCAGGTGTCGTGGCTCACACTTGTAACCCCAAACTTTGGAAGACTGAGGTGGAAGGATCCCTTGAGGCCAGGAGTTAGAGACCAACCTGGGCAACATAGTGAGACCTCGTCTCTACAAAAAAATTTAAAAATTAGCTGACTGTGGTGGCACACACCTGTAGTCTCAGCTACTCTGGAGGCTGAGAAAGGATAATCACTTGAGCCTAGGAGTTCAAACAAAGATAGAACTGTGATAATTTGTGTAAGTGTTCAAAACGTATGGTAATCTGATATAAGCATATTAAGCGTGTGGTTAAATATTCTGAAGAAGTCCCTGCTCTTCCATCTTCTAGAGAGTGGTGGTGGGCACCTGTAATCCCAGCTACTCGGGAGGCGGAGGCAGGAGAATTGCTTGAACCTTGGAGGCAGAGGTTGCAGTGAGCCAAGATCATGCCACTGCACTCCAGCCCGGGCGACAGAGTGAGACTCCATTTCAAAAGAATGAAAAACAAAACATTGCCAATGACTCAGAAGTCACGCTCATGGCTCTTCTGAATTGCTACTTCCTCTCTCCTGCTCAGACAATCGCCTTTTATAATAATCACTTCATTGTCTTTATTAACTTTATTACCTAAGTCTTAGTTTTACATATTTTTAAAACTTTATATAAGCGGAATAATAATTACGTATTCTTTTGTGTCTGACTTCTTTCACTAAACATTGTGTTTGTGAGATTTATCCACGTTGTTGTGTATAACTCAACTTTGTTCTCTTTCCCTGCTGCATAAAAATAACAAATTATTTTAAATTGAATTTGAATTTATATTTAAATTTCTATTCTAAAATTAAAGGATAGGATTGTTTCCAGTTTTTAGCTGTTATGAATAATGCTGTCATGAGTCTTTGTTATTCCTGCATTTTTACATTTCCATATTAATTTTAGAATCATCTTGTCAAGTTCTAAAAAAGAAATCAGGACTTTGAATGGGAGTGAATATATATATGAATGCTATATATTGTCTATATGTGAATATATATATGAATTCACTTCAAACATATATAACATATATATTATGCTACATGATAGATACATCAAATTTGCATATATGCAACTGAGATATATAAAAATCAATTTGGAGAAATTATAGCCTTATACTATTGAGTCCTGCATTTGGTGAGGGCCTCAGGCTTCTCCCACTCATGGCAAAAGGTGAAGGGGAACCACTGTGTGCAGAGATCACATGGTGAGAGAGGAGGCAGGAGGGCAGGGGGCTTCTTTTAACAACCAGATCTCTCCGAAATGAATAGAGTAAGAACTCACTCTCTCCCTCAAGGGAGGGCACTAATCTATTTATGAGATCCGCCCCATGCTCCAAATACCTCCCAGTAGGTCCCACCTCCAACACTGGGGATCAAATTTCAATATGAGATTTGGAGAGGACAAACATTCGAACTATACCACGGTTCCTCACACTGTTTTTAGACCTAAGTCAGATCGCCACACCAGAGCCCATTGTTTGAAGGGGAAGCTGACTCCTTTTGAGGAAGGAAAATGCCACTGCAACTATAGACCCCTGATGCTCCCTTCTAGCCTTTCTATCAGAGATCTTCAGCCATTTTCCTGTGTAACTGCACTTGGGAAAGTGGATTATCCAGGCTTCTCAATGAAGGCTACATATAGTTCTTGAGCTGCCTCTAATCCAAGGTGTCCTAAAACACCATCATGTTCCTCCAGTTACAGTGGAGGCTTACAGAGATCAAGAGATGCACGGAGTCTGGGCCCAAATTCATCTCATAGTGGGTCCAAAGGGTCAACAGACCTACCGAGTGGTTATTTCCCAGGCCTGTAAGTATATAATTGGAGCAGATATTAGCTAGAAAAAACTAGTGCAAAAAAGAGTCAACACAGTAGGCCTAATACTGCGATCCTTAGTTCTGCTTGCAAGGTTGGCTCTTGGCTGGCATCTGGGAACTTGGATTTTGAGAGTGTTCTCACCATCCCTTCCCACTGACTTTTTGGAATCCTGAATTCACATATCTTAATTGCCTGAACCTGATGCTAAGCTAAAATCTGACTACCTTCTAATGGACCATTTCAGTCTCAGAATGAGCTGTGCTAAACTGAAAGCAGGCATAAGCTCAATAAACAGAACACTGATTCTGCAACTGTTGCAGATTTAAGATTCCTCTTTGTGGGGCCTCAAACAATGAAAATGTCATAAATACTGGCTGGACCATCTATGGTGGTCAGATGCCCATGGGAAATGGGTTATTCTCTGATGGAGCCATCTAAAATTGAGGTGTTGATTGGCTGTATATTTCTGATATAGAGAGATATACAGAGACTGGTTGCATTCCTAACTGCAGTTTGTGACTGGGCATATCACAGTGACTGTGACCCTTCTCCTCATTCCTGACAGATCAGACTCTGGACCTCCTTTGGAGAAAGTCCCACTGCTGTAGATTTGTGTTTAGATTTCTGGATTGGTTGCAATTTGCAGCAATTGACTTACGGCCTGAATCTACTTCATTCACTTTTTTTCCTGTAATATTAAGACAATTTGATTGTTAAATGCAGCTGTCCCCAAAAAGGAATTGCTCTTCTCTGGGATGCTAAGCTGGCCACTGCATAAATGACTGTAACTAAAGGGAGAAGAGGCTATAAACTCAATTTGAAAAATCTTTGAAAATTCAGGGTCATTGTGACAAATTCCTTACCACGATGTGTTTTTCTAATTAAGTTGTGTAAAAATGTTTTCCTGTGAAAATGCTTTTTTCCTTCTTGCATGTAATAACCCTTATGGATGAAAGGCCCTAGTGAGAATAGAAGATGATTGAAAATATAAAGTTATAATTGTGAATGGGACACACTGATTTTGTAGCAATGGAGAAAACATACCCGGCCCCTGGGGAGGCGCAGGGAGAGGGTAGGGTGTTAATGATTTTTTTTTTTTCAGAATTGCTCCTGGAAGCTTTTCCCCCTTCTTGAAGGAGAACTACCCATGCTGGCTTTCCAAACTGCTGTGAGCACTCTGAATTCAAACGGACTGCTAAGCCTATGGTCACAGGTGTCTATGAGACATCAGAGGAACACTTCCAGATGCCACCCACACTTATGAGATGGATGAACTGATATTATGCATGAAAAAATCTGTTTGGAACTGACTGCCTCAGGCAGTCCCTACAAATCTAAGGACTAACCTGCATTATTTGCACTGCACTGAGAATCGTGGAACAGGAGGGCCCACAGTGGAAGGTTACATTAGAGGTTTTTTAACCTTATTGCCTGACTAATGTATGTCCTGCTTGGGGTGTCCTAACAACTACAAACTCTTTGTTTCCAGAGGTACTGTGTGTACCCTCTGGGCTTATATTTCTTTCATGGGTATCCTGACTCTCATGACACTGTCCCAACCCTACAAAGCATTTGAGTTAACTTTAATTTACTGATCAGAGTTGTGCTGTGCCTGAGTTGATGTCTTGGGCCAGATTAAAAGAACAAAAAAGGTTAATGCAAAAACTGAAGGAGAAAGACACCTGGCTTTCTAAGATAGACCTTTATTGTTAATGAGATTTTTTTGTTTTGTTTTTTTGAGACAGAGTTTCACTCTTGCTGCCCAGGCTGGAATGCAATGGCACAATCTTGGCTCTCTGCAACCTCCGCCTCCCAGGTTCAAGTGTTTCTCCTGCCTCAGCCTCCTGAGTAGCTGGGATTGAAATTAGCCACCAAGCCCGGCTAATTTTTTGTAAATAGAGACGGGGTTTCACCATGTTGATCAGGCTAGTCTCAAACTTTTGACCTCAGGTGATCCACTCGCCTTGGCCTCCCAATGTGCTGGAATTACAGGCGTGAGCCACTGCACCCAGCCCTGGGATTTGTTTTAATTGGCCAGATCTAGAAGCCATGAAGGACATAATTGAGGCCAATACTGTAGGCTGATCTCACCCTGGGATGTGGGGTCCTATTGATAATAATCTTTTTGTAACGATACCTTGGACAATTACCAAGTGAGTGGAAGAAAATAGTTAACATAACAGACCTGAGACTACTAGCCTTCAAAAGGCCTGCTTACAAGGTAGGCCCTTGGCTTGTATTTGAGACTTGGATTTTGAGAGTGTCCACATCATTTCATAACTGATAAAGGTGGTCTTCTGTGCCTAAACTGTGTATACAAACAATGTGGCTTATGCTGAACACCTGCTTTTCTTCTGGGAGTCTGGGATTTTGCTACCTACTATGTAGGCAGAAGATGCCCACATAACCAGTCCCCAATAAAAACCCTGAATTCCTAGGTTTAGACAAGCTTTCCTGGTAGATAACACTTTATACCTGTGGTTGCAATTTGATGCAGGAGGATTTAATCATAACCTGCATGACTCTAATGGGAGAGGCTTCTTGGAAGTTTATACCTAGTTTCCTCCAGACTTTATCTGATACACATTTTCCCCTTGCTCAGTGTTTGCCTTGTATCCCTTTACTGTAATATATCATAGCCATGAGTATGACTACATGCTGAGTTTTGTGAGTCTTAGCAAATTACCAAACCTGGAGTCTCGGGAATCTCTGATGTCAAACCTTTTTATTTATTCCCTGACAAATAAGAGAGTGAGAGACATTATAATTGAAACCCTGAAATTTCCCTTTCCTTAGCCAAGATAGTAAATCATAAGTAATGCTGCATCCCAGGAGGATTTTCAGAGATTTTCACACCATCTCCTGAGGTTTAAAGTGTGCAGAGGTGATAGTCCCCATCAAATTCCCATTTAATTCATTTGTTCACCCTCTGTAAAAACTAGACAGATTGGAGTGATGACAATGCACTGCAATATACTTACTTAACCAAGTGGTAGCTCCAATTGCAGCTGTCATGCCAGACCAATATAACTTTGGCAACTTGGTAGGTGGCTATTTTTCTGGTGAATACACTTGTCTTAAACTACACCAGGGAATAAAATCAAAAGCAGTTCACCTTCTCATACCAAGAAAAAAGAACACATTCAACTATCTTGTTCCAAAGCTATGTTAACTCTCTTGCTTTCTTTCATAAGGTACTCCACAAAGATTTCAACACCGAACATTCTATAGAACATAATGCTAGGTCACTGCATAGATGACATCGTTCTAATTGGACCTAGTGAGTAGTAAGTAGCAAGGACCCTAGATGGCCTAGCATGTCAAAGAGTAAAAGACTAACCCTATGAATGCTCAAATGACTGTCATATCAGTGATGATTCTAGGGGTCTTGGGCATGCGAAGAAACACCCTCTGAGATAAAATATAAGTCATTATCATTTGTATTTCTTACCATTAAGAAAGAGGCACAGTCTCTTTGGATTTTAGAGGTAACATATACCACATCTGGAACTCAAAATGCTATCAGATTTGAGAAGGTTCTGGAATAAGAGGTCCAGGCTATGATACCAGCCATCTGACACAATCCAGCCACTCTGATGTTGCCAGTAATGCCCATGATGGATAACGATGTTGTGTGGAGTTTGTGATTGGCACAACAGGAAAGCTAAAGTGCAGATTTTTTAATGATATAAATGGTAAATCTAAACGGTATAGACCCACGCCTTCTACAGTAGGTAATTTCTCAGTGCTTATAAATAGATACTATCATGCTCCTGAACCCTAGCAGAGACTGAATAGATGACAAAGGAACACTATGTTAGGTTGTTCTTATATTGCTAGAAATAGAAATACAAGAAATACCTGAGACTGGGTAATTTATCAAGAAAAGAGGTTTAATTGGCTCATAATTCTACAGGCTGTACAAGCATGGTGCCAGCATCTGCTTGGTTTCTGGGGAGGTCTCAGGGAGCTTTTGCTCATGGTAGAAGGTAAAGAGGGAGCTTGCATATCACATAGCAAGAGCAGGAGAAAGAGAGAGCATAAAGGAGGTGCCACACACTTTAAACAACCAGATCTCACAAGAACTCACTACTGTGAGGACAGCACCAAGCCATGAGGGATCCGCCCCCATGATCCAAACACCTCCCACCAGGCCCCATCTCCAACACTGGAAATCACAATTCAACAAGAGATTTTGGTGGGGACAAGTATCCAACTATATGAGACACGAAATAATTATGTCATCAGAGCTGCCAACAAGAACTTGGTATCATCAGATTGACTAGAACATAAGGTTAGATGGGTATAAGAGAAACCCTTTGTATAAGAGAAATAGTAAATTCAGGATTGGCTCCAAGCAAGTCCAGAACAAAGTTCATAAACACATGATCTAGAATCTCCTTTCACCAACCTCTACTGTACCAAAGCAATTCACAATTCACACCTATCTTTTCACTGGAAAATTCCCTATGACCAACTGACATAGGAGAAAAGATATTGGTCCCAGTTTACAAGTGGTTGGTACATATAGTTGGTGCAAGCCAAAAATGCTTAACTGCTAAATTACTCAAGGGGGCCCCTAAAGGACAGTGGTGAAGGAAAACCCTCTATGTATGCAGAGCTGTAAGAAGTACACTTGGCCATGCACTCTTAATGGAAAGAGAAGTGGTCTGAGGTAAGGCTATATGTAGACAGTAGCAGTGGCAAACGGGTGGGCTGGTTGGTCTAGCATCTAGAGGAAACACAATTATTATATTAGAGACAAGAAAACTGGGGGAAATGTATATGGAAGGACTAGAAAGTGGGCAAAGAAACAGCATAAAAACATCTTTGCATCTCACATTAATGCTCACAAGATAATTCTACCGTAGGAGAGGTCTTCAACAACCAGGTGAATTGGATCACTTCTGCTGCTATCAGTCAGCCTCCTTCCTCAGCCATCCCACTACTGGGGCAATGAGTTGGTAAGCAGGGAGGCCGTGGGGGTAGACGGAGATTTTGTATGGGGATAGCAGTGGGGGCTCCCTCTCACTATGGCTGATCTATTACCCCTTCTGGTTTGTTTGTTTCTTTTTCATTTCTTTTTGTCTTAATTATTTGAGTTTTTCCTGTGCAGAATATTACCCCTTCTGAATGTCAGCAGAATGCTGAGTCCTCAGTATCATTCCTTGAGGAAACCAGTCTGCCACTTAATGGCAAGTTGATTTTATCAGACTCCCCTCACTCTGGATAGGGCAGTAATTCATCCTTACTGGTATTGATATCTACTCTAGAAAGTGGTTTTTTCCCCCTCTTTTCACAATTCTTCTGACAGTGATATTATTCAAAGGCTTACAGAATGATGTATCAACAAGGTATCCCATAAAACACTGCCTTAGACTGAGGGATCCATTTGTGGCAAATTAAGTAGATAGATATAGGACATTGAATACATGACAAGAGATTCATGAATTTTACAAGGTATGCCTTTACCTCCCACCACCATCAAACAATGAGCCAATAAATCACGGCAGGGTCTATTAAAAAGCTTTAATAAGGCACTAGCTTTGGAGATTACTCTAAAAGATTGGGAATGCTATCCTCTAAAATGCAGAATAGGAGCTGAACCAACAATTCCATCCCCAGTAATTAGAATACATGAGTCCATGAATTAAGTGGTGGAATAGGATGACCTCCTCTCACCAATGCTTCCAGTGATCTGATTGCATTTTTGCTTCCCATCCATGAAATCTCTAGGCTCTGCTGCATTTCAGTTGAATCTGCACTTGATCTTAGCCAAAAGGCCAGGAAGCGGTGCATTTCAGTTGAATCTGAACCTGGTTACCACCCGATCATGTTGAGCTGTTCATACCAGTTGACAAGCAAAAAAAGAGCTAATGTGATTATGGTGGTAAGTGTCTCTGGTTATCATGAGAAGCTTGGGTTGCTCCAACATAATTCGTTCCATAAAGGATATGTCTGGAATTCAGGAGATTCACTAGGGTATCTCTTGGTGTTTCCATTGCCAGTGTCAATGGTAAATGAGCAACTGAAGCACCCGTGACAAAGACAAGGTATTAAGGTCTTAAACTCCTCAGAGGTAAATGTCTTATCTCCAAGCAGGTCCAGAAGGAACTGTAGCTTGTTTCACTAACTCTTAAGTCTCTTTAGAAATTGTGCTTGGTTATACTTTAAAGGAAAATCTTTTGTGGATTGGACTTACTCTTCTGCTGTTAAATAAGAAGTTAAAAAAGAAGTGAGCATACTCTCTTCTCTCTCTCTCTCTCTCTCTCTCACACACACACACACACACACACACACATGCACGCACGCACACACACACACACACACAATGGAGGCCTCATATTGAATAACAGCATGAAGCTAGATACAATGGAGAATATGAGCAGGCCCATTGTGGTGCAGTGGATGAACTATAGCAGATACCTCTTATGCTCCATTTCAGATGTTCTCAGCTTGCCTATCTTGTATTCCAGACATGAATACTGGAAGCCAGCTCCATGTGGGCACAGACTTCACATAGGTACAACCTTAACAGTACTTTTCCCTTCATAACTATGTCACAGGTCATCTGGCTGTCACCCAAAGGCTTTCCTGTTGAAACTAATTTAACAGGATGCCATGGAAACTTGCTCGGCACCCACATATACACAATTCAGAAGTGTGGGATAGTTAATGTCTGTTTGCTGAAACTTTGACCAGAGGGAGATGAGGATAAAAAGTAAAATTTCCCCCTCACCACTCCTCCAACTAGCTCCCCTCAGATACAATATATATGACTTCTTGGAGAACTGGATTTAAGAAATCAGTTGCAATTAATAACAACCAATTCAATAATGCACCTTCAAGTTAGCTCTTCCTCCTTTCTGGCTTCACTCTCCTGGCCCCTCATTTGTTACCTGGGATTGTACTTCCTAATATGTTAGTGGTATAAAAGCCCTCTGTCATATTTTGTCTTTTTTGAGACAGTGTCTCACTCTGTCACAAAGGCTGGTGTGCAGTAGCACAATCATGACCCACTGTAGCCTCAACCTCCCCAGTCTCAAGCAATCCTCCTATCTCAGCCTCCCAAGTAGCTAGGACTATAAGCTAATTGTTTTTCTATTTTGTAGAGACAGGGATTTGCCATGTTGCTCAGGCTGATCTTGAACTCCTGGGCTCAAGCAATCCATCCGCCTCAGCCTCCCAAAGTGCTGGGATTATAGGTGGGAGCCAGTGCACCTGGCCTAGCCCCTTGTCTTATACTCTGCTTTTGGGAAGACTCAGGCTAAAATAGCTACATTTTCTGTTATAAAAGGAGACATAGAACATATATTCTTATTTGTGCATAAAAATACTGTCATGAGAGCCAGGTACAGTGACTTACACCTGCAATCCCAGCACTTTGGACCGAGGTGGGCGAGTCTCTTGAGGCCAGGAGTTCAAGACCAGCCTGGCCAACATAGCAAGACCCCCATCTCTATTAAAAATACAAAAAAGTATCTGAGAGTGGTGGTATGGGCCTGTAATCCCAGCTACTTAGGAGGCTGAGGCAGGAGAATCACTTGAACCCAGGGGGCAGAGGTTGCAGTGAGCCGAGATCATGCCTCTGCACCCTAGCCTGGGCGACAGAGCAAAACTGTCTCAAAAACAAACAACAACAACAACAAAACACTATCATGATAAAAACTAAAAAATTATCTATCTATAGGAAATGAAGTGTAAAGAAGTAATGTGGGGTGGGGTGGGAGTAAGACTTCTCAGAGTGAGTTTTATATAGTTGTTTAAATCGTGTAACTTATTATCTAATCAAAATGAAAACATTACGCCAAGTGAAATAAGCCAAACACAAAAAGATATTGTATGATTCTATTTATATGAAATGTCTAAAAGAGGCAAATTCAAAGGGACAGAAAGCAGATTAGAGATTACCAGGGATGGGAAGAGTGGGGAATTATTGTTTTAATGGGTACCAAATTTCTGTTGGGGTGATGAAAATTTTGGGAATAGGTAGTGGTGATGGTTGAACAACACTGCAAGTGTAATTAATGCCACTCAATTGTACACTGAAAGTGATTAAAATGGCAAATTTTATGTTATATATATATTTTACCACAAAAACAAAAGAAATTAGGGAAAAGTGAACTTTTTTCTTTTTCTTTTCTTTTTTTTTTTTTGAGACAGCGACTCACTCTGTCACCCAGCCTGGAGTGCAATAGTATGACATTGACTCACCACAGCCTTGACCTCCCGGGCCCAAACAATTTTCCCACCTCAGCCTCCCAAGTAGCTGGAGTCACAGGCATGCATCACTACACTCAGCTAATATTTTTTATTTTTTTAGAGATGAGGTCTCCCTATGTTGCCCAGGCTGGGTGAACTCATTTTTTAAAAAGAACCCTAGACAGCTGAGCAACACCCTGAAAAAATTCATCCTCCGTAGTAATTTAAAAATGCAAAACTAGAAAAAATTAATTTAAAAGAATGAAAGTGAAAGACAATTTAAGACAAAAATGAAGTCTTTGTCACTAGCAGACCCATATTAAAGGAAATTCTAAAAAAGTTATTTCAGGTATAAGGCAAAGGATCATAGATGGAAACCAGAGATAATATAAAAGCCAACACATACACAGTTTACCATATACCAGGCACCACATTAACTACTGTGCATATATTAACTCATTTAATTCTCACATGGCTCTATGAGGTAATAATCTTCATTTTACTGTTGAAGAAAACAATACACAGAGTTAGAAAACTTGACTAAGGTCACACACCTAGTACAGAGCCTAGAGATATGCAACCAATTATTGAGGATTTTAAATCTGACACTGGATAGTTAAGTAAAGAAATAAAGCCGGCCATGTATAGACTAACGATGAGAATCTGTCATAATCCAATTCTGTGAATCTGAGGTCCAACGGGACTTGTTTTTAGAAAATTCTGTATGTGATAGAATATAAAGCACAGAAAATCACCAATGACGTATCCTTGCCAAACATGTTTAACTTCTACCAGGCCTTTAGATGTTTTCTCCAGGACAGAAAATGCAGAACCTAGGAGGCTTCCTGCCCAGCTCTGCTGCAGGCACAGAACAGAATCAACCTGGAGAATCACCAACACTTGGACATAGAGCAAGGGTCTTATCAACATGGATCAGCTTTGACTCCAGAGGGCAAAGAGAAGAGGGAAGCCAAACAAAGAAACAGACGCAGAGAGTAGAAAAATAAATCCCATAATGCATTCACCAGAGCCGCAGGAGGCTGCAGACAGAAGACTAACTAACCTTCCTGAGCTGCCTCTGTCTGTCTAAATGAGTGCCTGAATCCAGTACTAAGAAGTTGGAGAAGGCTTTTTTATGCCAGCATAGGGAACCTAGATGAGGAGCCCTGAGCGCTGGCTAGAAGTGAGTCCACCATTTCTCTAAAGTCAGAAAAGCACATTTCTTCCAAATGCACAAAAGATCTGTTTGTAAATCAGTGATTAAAGAAGATCTGTGGAGAGATGCCCTAGTTCACGTCTGCTGAGAGATCAGGTTGTTGAGGAGGACCCAGTGAAACTTCTTCAGGCTGCAGTAGAAATACTAGCTATATACATCATTATCTGGCTTCCCTGTGCAAGAAATAAAAATGCCCTTTCTGGGGACATTATTTTCACAGGCAGAAATGTGCATGATTGTTTAGACATCAATTGTCTACAAAACTACTTACCCACCTGTGATATTTTTTCTTCTCAACATGCACACTAAAGCCAGCCTGAACTGATTTTGAAAAATCTACTAAGTCTCATGTAGGGAATAGAGCATCAGTACCGGTGATGCCACCAACCTTGAAGAGGTCTGGGAAACAGGAAGATAGCAGTCTACCTTTTAAACGTCATTAACAAGAAGCTGTATTTAAGTACTGGCATTAGGAGGAAGCCAAGAACAGTGTGGACAGTGGAGCTCAGGAGGCAGGCCACAGACCCTGATTATAGTTTTGTTGTAGTCTCAGCCATGCGCCAAGATGCAACAGTCTCTAGTTGTCTGAGATAACACCCAGAGTTATTCGTCCTACCTCCAAGAAGACACAAAGGTGAGTTTGGAGAGAAAGTTTAATAAGCAAAAGAAGAAAGCTCTCTGTCAGTAGAGAGGGGTCCTGAACAGGGTGTCCCATGTGAGGCTGGGGTCCAGGGTTTTTAGGGGCTGGGAAGGAGAAGGAATGTGCTTAGTCCCAGGGCTGCCTTGGAGAACATGTGACTCAGCTTGACCCGGGACCAGCTAGGAAGTTTGGCCCGGGACCTTGGTCAAGGAACAATCAGAGGCTTAAATGATGATTCATAGAGCCCAGGCTTACAGTCCAGAAAAGAAAGGAAAGTATCCATCGGAACCCACTGGAGCCCACTGTGCCCTTGCCCACAAAGGGAGAAGAAGCTTTTTCCTGGGAGCCTGCTGACTATACAAAGGACAAAGGCATTTCTATGCCAAGCCTTGTCCCCTTATCTGAGTGAGCCCGAGTTCTCTGCAAGTTTTTATTTCTATGTCAGGCCTTGTTCCCTTATCTGAGTGGTCCGGAGGTCTCTGCAAGTTTTTGTTTCATTGTCAGGCCTCCTTCCCTTATCTCAGTGGGCCAGACGTCTATGCAACTTTTCATTTCTATGTCAGGCCTTGTTCACTTATCTGAGTGAGTCGGAGGTCTGTGCAAGTTTTTATCCAAATGGGCCAAGGTTTTTCTATCTGTGCAGCCGTGGGCATGTCTCTGGGCACAACACCCTGTGCTAGTTCCTTATCAGTGCCTGCAGCTTGAATTTTTTCCCAGGCTGCTTTTTATGCTATGTGGGGACGAGACAGTGACCCGTGGGCCGGGGGCTCTCCAGGGACCGTTCCCTTGCTATCTACCTAAGGCAGGCTAACTAACTCCTCCTTTCAGTTTCAACACTGAAAGAATTTGTTTTCTAAAATGAATCTCAGGGAAGACTTCTGGCCTATTTCACATGAATAAATGAATCTCAGAGAAGACTTTTGGCCTATTTCACATGAATCTAGAGAGATCAGAGAGAG
>CAUYLG010078413.1:0-49559 GCA_963573385.1 Cacajao melanocephalus | reverse complement strand
AAACAAATTTACAAGAAAAAAACAAACAACCCCATCAAAAAGTGGGTGAAGGATATGAACAGACAATTCTCAAAAGATAACATTTATGCAGCCAAAAACCATATGGAAAAAAAGCTCATCATCAGCAGTTGTTAGAGAAATGCAAATGAAAACCACAATAAGATACCATCTCACACCTGCTTGAATGGAGATCATTAAGAAGTCAGGAGACAACAGATGCTGGAGAGTATGTGGAGAAATACGAACGCTTTTACACTGTTGGTGGGAGAGTAAATTAGTTCAACCATTGTGGAAGACAGTTTGGTGATTCCTCAGGGATCTAGAACTAGAAATGTCATTTGACCCAGCAATCCCATTACTGGGTATATACCCAAAGGATTATAAATCATTCTATTATATAGAGACATGCACACGTATGTTTATTGCAGCACTGTTCACAGTAGCAAAGACTTGGAACCAACCCAAATGCCCATCAATGATAAACTGGATAAAGAAAATGTGGCACATATACACCATGGAATACTATGCAGCCATAAAAATGGATGAGTTCATGTATTTGCAGGGATATGGATGAGGCTGTAAACCATCATTTTCAGCAAACTAACACAAGAACAGAAAACCAAACACTGCATGTTCTCACCCATAAGTAGAAGCTGAACAATGAGAACACATGGACACAGGGAGGGGAACATCACACACCAGGGCCTGTTGGAGGTTTGGGGGGCTTGGGGAGGGATAGCATTAAGAGAAATACCTAATGTAGATGATGGGGTGATGGATGCAGCAAACTACTATGGCACGTGTATAACTATGTAACAAATGTTCATGTTCTGCACATGCACCCCAGAACTTAAAATATAATAAAATAACATAAATTAAAAAAAATACAACTGAGTTTTGTGTGTTGAACTGAATCCTGCAAGTTTGCGAAATGTGATTTTTAGCACTAAGAGTCTGTTTTGTGAATTCTTTGGGATTTTCTATTCATTAAATCATGTCCTCTGAAAATAAAATTTGACTTATTTCTAATTTCTATGCCTTATTTTTTTTACTTGTCTAACTACTCTGGCTCGAACTTTCTGTACAATGTCAAATAGAAGTAGTAAAAGTGGGTATTATTCTCTTGTTTATGATCCTAGAGGAAAGCTTTAAGTCTTTCATCATTATGTTTAGTATTAGCTGTGGGTTTTACATAAATGTCCTTATTCACAATGAGCAATTTTTCCTCTTTTTCTAGTTTGTTGAGGGTTTTTATCATGTAAGAATTTTAGCTTGTCCATTGTTTGTTATTAACTAAGACAATCATGTGTGTGTGTGTGTGTGTGTGTGTGTGTGTCTTTCCTTTATTCTATTAATGTGGCCCATTAAACTGATCTATTTTCGTATGTTTATCACATATGTATTCCTGGGATAAATGCCATTTGGTCATGATGTATAATCTTTTTAGGCTGCTGCTAGATTTGAGTTGCTAGGATTTTGTTTAGAATTTTTGCATCTATATTCATAAGATATATTAGTCTATAATTTACTTCATCGTGATATATTTATCTGACTTTGGTAACTGGGTAATGCTGACATAGATGAGTTAGGAAGTGTTTATTCCTCTTCTTTTCCTTTTGAGTTTGAGAGTTTGAGTATTTGTGTGTGTGTGTGTGTGTGTGTGTGTGTGTGTGTGTGTAATTCACTGGTGAATCCACTTGGTCCTGGGCTTTTTTTTTTTTTTGGTTGCAGGGGGAGGTAGTTAATTACTTATTTAATCTCTTTACTTGTTATACACTTGCTCTGATTTCCTATTTTTTCTTGATTCCATTTTATCTAGGTAATCTAATTTGTTGGCAAGAATTTTTACAGTCTCGATGTATGTATTTTTATTTCTCTCTGAGGAAGTATTTGGGCCTCTCAGTGCTCATAATTCTGCTTTTCATTTTTTAGTATTGTCAGTTATGCTCATTTTACCAAAGAAAAATGTGTTTACTTTTGCTATCACTTTTCTTCTACCTTATAGTAGAGTGTTTTCATATTTTGGCTGCATGACATTTATAGCCTTTCTTAATAGCACCTCAATTTCATGATGGGGAATTATTTTTTCTTGGGGAATTACTTTCCCTTGCATTATACACCCATAGTGGATGATTTCATGGAGTTTATGGCTCACACTACAGAAGCCAAGAGGTCCAAACTCTCATTTTGACCCCTGGGATAGCTAGAAGGTCATTAGCTGACTTAAAGGCAGATAAGCAGAAGCACTGATCTAGGAATTTGAGATGCAATGGAGTAGCACAATAATGATGAAATAAAAGAAGGGCAGTCATTGCATTAATGGTGACCATATCAGTCAGGCTTCTCTAGAGAAACAACCAACAGGAGAGAGGAAGAGGTAGGGGAAAGAGATTGATTTTAAGGAAAAAGCTCATACTATTTTGGACGTACAAGTCCAAAATCTACAGGGTAGGCTGGCAGGCTAACGACCCAGGGAAAGTTGCTGTCCCAGTCCAAGAGTAGTGTGCTTACAGGATTCTTTCTTGCTCAGAGGAGGTCAGTTTTCATTCTGTTAAGGCTTTCTGTTGATTGCATGAGGCCTACCCACAGTATGGAGAACAATCTGTTTTCCTCTAAATCTATCAATTCAAATGTTAATACTATCCAAAAACTGTGTATTTACTTAAACATCCAGAATAATGTTTGACCAACTATCTGGGCATCATGGACCCATAAGTTGGCAGTTAAATTAACCATTATTGTGGCCCTGATAAGCTTTACAAAAATGTTGTTTTTTCTTTTATTTTTTTTGGTCTGCTAGAATGAATTATTTCCTCCCATTTACAAGCCTTATCTTCCAGCTGCCCAACAAGTCCACTTCCCCTCCTTATAATATACCCAAGTTCAGTATCAGGGAAAAACATAGTAAAACAAAGGGATACCAATTTAAATATATATAGACCAAATTTTAAAGAATGATGATAAAAAAAAAATGTCAACTAAACTGTGAGTTATACCAGTTAGGATTGAGTTTGGCTGTACGTTACAGAAATAAACCAAGTAAGTTGTTTAAACAAGGTTGCAGTTTACTTTTCTCCCACAGAAATATATCTGACTATGTTTTTGCTCTTCAGCCATCGTAAATTGTGGTTTCCAACCCCAAGGTTGCTTAATGCTGTAAAATGGAAGTCAGAGCTGCAGCTATCATATCTAGGTTGCTGGAAGTTTAGTAAACAGCTAATTTGGCATTTTCTTAACTTATAGTAACATAGATATGATAGCTGAGGCAAATTGCCAAATACACTGCCTGGCTGAGTCAGTCTATTTCAAAGAGCTTTCCTAGAAATCACAGCCAATAACTCCTACCTACATTTCATTAGAAATACAATAAGAAAAGGGAAATTGAGAAATGTCTTCGAGCCTGACACATTGTCATCCAACTATATAGGGGTCTATTACTAAACAAGAAGGACAGTACTTGCATTCTCGCTCACAGTGGAGAAATAAGACTTGAGTGCTGCTGTTACTCCAGTAATATAAATTGTTATAAGTACTCTGAAGAATAACTTGGTATTATCTAATAAAATAGTAAATGTGTGTAACCCACAATCCAGTAAATATCCAACTAGGTATATAACCCCACTAGGAAAAATTCACATGCAGATAGAGAGGAAGGTATTCATGTGGGATTACTGTTTACAGTCAAATAAGCAGTTTTGTTGCCAGATATTGGAAACAACTCAGATGGCCTAGAGGAGATGAAATGATCAATGAAATGATAAGCAATTACATTGTGAAGTATCTATTTGATGAAACATGGCAAGTAAAATGAATGAACTAGATGTATACATATCAACAGTAGCTTGATTAAACTAAAAAATTGTCAGATTAAAAAACAGTTGCAGAATATTGCACAATGTATGGTATTGTTTGCACAATAAAAATACTATGTATTATGTATTAATATATATACCTAATTATACAAATTTGGCTTATAAACACATGAAATTCATGATAAAGATTGTCTTTGGTAAAGAAGGAATGAAAATGGAACTGCTGAGGGGAACACAGGAGACATTTAACAACCTGTTTTATTTACTTTAAAATGTTCAAAAATAAATATAACACAAATTTAAGTTTGTTCATTTTGTGACAATTACCAATAAATTATTTTCATATTCCATAAGATAGTTAAACATCTAATTAACCATTAAAATACTTTATTTCATTTATATATTTTCATCAACAATGAAATTAATATGTTTTACTTGCATTTTTGCTCTGTTTGATTATGGCTTTAAAAAAATACCCTGAGATTTTATTTTTCTGAAGTCCTTGTTTTGTTTTGCTTTGTTTTGAGACGTGGTCTCACCCTGTCACCCAGGCTGGATTGCAGTGGCACAATCATGGATCACTGCAGCCTCAACTTCCAGGGGTCATGCAATCCTCACACCTCAGCGTCAACCTCAAGGGGTCAAGCAATCTTCCCACCTCAGACTACCAAGTAGCTGAGACTACAGGCACAAACCAACACATCTAGCTAATTGTTGTATTTTTAGTAGAGATGGGGTTTCACCATGTTGCTCAGGCTGATCTCAAACTCCTTGGCTCAAGCGATTCGCCCATCTCGGCTTCCCAAAGTGCTGGGATTACAAGGATGAGCCACCATGTCCAGCCTTACCTGGCTATTTTAAATCACCAAAATGTTACTAGTAGGTTGACTAAATATGCTTAATAATCTTAAATATAATGGTGAGAGAAGAAGACATAGTTAAAATGAATACCAACAGTTGGTAATGTGTTGAGATAAACAGTGGGTCAATTTTCAGAAAAATGAAACCTTTAAAGCTGCGTTAATTTCTTATGGTTGAAAAGATTTTGCATAATAGTTTTAAGTAATAATTTATGAAATGCTCATGCATTCATTTATTCATTTACCTCCTTTTTTTTTTTATAACGGCTCTTCAGATCTTCAAGTTCCTGATTTCGCTTACAGTCCAGTAAAGGGCCATGTTCATTCATGTAGTCTATGTCTGCTTGAATCTTTGCATTTGCTTCTTCTAACTCTGTCTTTTGTTTTTCAAACTGTTCTAGTTGATTAGCTTTATCTTCAAGATGCCATTGTAATTCTATAACATCTCTCAAATAGGCCTCATGTTCTAGATATAGAAGGATAAGAACGAAAGAAAACCTGATTAAAGGAAATATTTGATAATACATAAATATAAAACATTTTAACTTGAGAAATTCCTTATCTGTGACTCTTACTACTTCTAAAATAAAAGATAATAGAAAACATATTGCTTTCTTAATTCATCATCAAAGGGATTAAAACATGTTTCATATAGTTATTTTAGTACAAATCCTGTTTTTATTGTATGATCAACATATATTCTCATCATTCTATAAAGTACTCTATGTAACTGCTTCAGAGAACTGCAAGACTAGAGGCCTTCCAAAACCACCTAGAAAAAAAATGATGAAATAAGACTTATAAATATCAGAATGAAAAGGCAAAAGTGATTATTTTCTTATTGATTGTATTAAATAGAAAAACACATGAAATAGTGAAATGAAAATTATCACAAATAAAATAGTTTATGTAAAAGTAATATAAAAAATGCTTACCTACATATAGAATATGTTGAAAACAGAACATCTCACAATAGCAAAACTAAAACATAAAGCAAACTACATAAATCTAGTAATAAACCTAACGTGAACTGGGCAAGGTCTTAAGGGAGAAAATGACAGAATGCCAACTCATAATAAAAAAAAAAAGTATCTCAAAAAAAAAAAAAAAAGAAAAAGAAAATGACAGAATGCTATGAAACAACACAAAAGTGAATCTGAATAAATGAATACATATTATTTTTTCTGTTTAAAAAATATATATATTAATATAAGGAATTTCCTTATATTAATATATAAATTTGATTAAATCCTAATGAACAGACCAGGAAAATTTTAGAAAAATTACATTAAAAGATTTTCTCATTATATTAAGTTTCTAGCATTAACTGAATCTTGCATTATTGGAATAAAACTAAATGGGCTAGTTTATTTTCTTTTTAATCTTTTTAAAATAATTTTTTGATGGAATTTGATGTCTTTACTTGGGATTTTTTGCATTTATTTATACTTGCAATTTTGGCCTGTAATTTTCTATATTTGTACTGTGATTTATAATTTACGATGCTTCTATCAGCTATAGTTTCCTTTGATTTTTTTTTCTCTAAGATGTTGTGGAAGTTTGAAATTGCATATTAAGTCCCATGGCCCTACATATATATTTATTTATTTTGTAGGGATGGATTTTTAGTTATTGGATGAAAATCATTCCTTTAATGACTATATACATATTTTGGTTATCTATTTATTCAGCAACCCATTTTTCTCTGTAAAGTTCTTTAGTTTGTCAAAGTTTCAATGATATTCAAAGAAATTTGTTCTTAATGTTGTCATCACTATTAATCACTGCTACATCCCTATGTATTTTCATTCCTGATCTGAATCATTTATACATTCTCACTGTTTTTTATTAATTTTGCCATTCATTTTACATTATGCTCTTTCTAGTGAGCCAACTTCAGCTTTACATCTCTTCTGCATTATATATTTTTATTATTTTACTATTTGTATTGGGTTTCTCCTTTTTCCTTTTTATTTTTATTTTTGAGACGGAATCTTGCTCTGTTGCCCAGGCTCGAGTGCAGTGGCATGATCTCAGCTCACTGCAACCTCTGCCTCCCGGGTTCAAGTGATTCTCATGCCTCAGCCTCCTGAGTAGCTGGTACTACAGGTGCGTACCACCACGCCCAGCTAATTTTTGTATTTTTCACTAATAGAGATGAGGTTTCACCATGTCGGCCAGGATGGTTTTGATCTCTTGACTTCATGATCTACCAACCTCTCTGGGATTACAGGTGAGAGTCACCACACCCAACTGTTTTTTTTTTTGTTTTGTTTTGTTGCTTTTTTCCTAACTTCTAAACTCACATACTTTGATAATTAAGTCCCTTTTTTTGATGTAGCAAAAGCTACTGATCTCTCTTTAATGATTTGGATTTTCCCATACATGTAACAATAATTTTAATAATTTTTTAATGAAATACTTTTAATCATTTTTTATTTTATTGATGCATGCAATTTTGATAACATCTTTTTTTGTTTTTTTACCCTCACCAACTAGACAGTAAGACTTTTGTTCTAAAGAGTCAGACATTACCTTGTTAAATATTGCCATTATTACATCCATGAGGATCTTCTATTAAATATTCACGATGGCCTCTCATTCTATATGCCATGCTTTTAAATATTTTATTTGTATTTTTCTTTTCCTTGTCTTACTGTGATGCATTCCATGCAATTTATTATTTATTTACTATACTTTAAGTTCTGGGATACACGTGCAGAACGTGCAGGTTTGTTACATAGGTATACATGTGCCATGGTGGTTTGCTGCACCCATCAACCCTTCATCTAGACAGCATTTTTCCTAATGCTGTCCCTCTCCTACTCCCCCAACCCCTGCCCCCGGTATGTGATGTTCCCCTCCCTATGTCCATGTGTGCTCATTGTTCAACTCCCACGTATGAGTGAAAATATGCAGTGTTTGGTTTTCTGTTCTTGTGTTAGTTTGCTGAGAATGACCGTTTCCAGCTTCATCCATGTTCCTGCAAAGGACATGAACTCATCCTTTTTATGGCTGTATAGTATTCCATGATATATATGTGCCACATTTTCTTTATCCAGTTTATCATTGTTGGGCATTTGCATTGGTTCCAAGTCTTTGCTATTGTGAACAGTGCTGCAATAAACATACATGTGCATGTATCTTTATAGTAGAATGATTTATAATCCTTTGGGTATATACCCAGTAATGGGATTGCTGGGTCAAATGACATTTCTAGTTCTAGATCCCTGAGGAATCACCCAACTGTCTTCCACAATGGTTGAACTAATTTACACTCCCATCAACAGTGTAAAAGTATTCCTATTTCTCCACATTCTCTCCAGTATCTGTTGTTTCCTGACTTTTTAATGATCACCATTTTAACTGGCATGAGATGGTATATCATTGTGGGTTTGATTTGCATTTCTCTAATGACCAGTGATGATGAGCTTTTTTCATATGCTTGTTGGCCATGTAAATGTCTTCTTTTGAGAACTGTCTGTTCATATCCTTTACCCACTTTTTGATGGGGTTGTTTTTTTCTTGTTCATTTGTTTAAGTTTTTTGTAGATTCTAGATACTAGCTGTTTGTCAGCTGGATATATTGCAAAAATTTTCTCCCATTCTGTAGGTTACCTGTTCACTCTGATGATAATTTCTTTTTCTGTGCAGAAGCTCTTTAGTTTAATTAGATCCCATTTGTCTATCGTGGCTTTTGTTGCCATTGCTTTTGTTGTTTTAGTCATGAAGTCTTTGTTCATGCCTATGTCCTTAACAGTATTGCCTAGATTTTCTTCTAGGGTTTTTATGGTTTTAGGTCTTATGTTTAAGTCTTTAATCCATCTTGACTTAATTTTCGTATGAGGAGTAAGGAAGGGTTCCAGTTTCAGTTTTCTGCATACAGCTAGCCAGTTTTCCCAACATCATTTATTAAATAGGGAATCGTTTCCCGATTGTTTGTTTTTGTCAGATTTGTCAAAATCAGTTGGTTATAGATATTTGGCATTATTTCTGAGGCCTCTGTTCTGTTCTATTGGTCTATACATCTGTTTGGGTACCAGTACCATGCTGTTCTTGTTATTATAGCCTTGTAGTATAGTTTGAAGTCAGGTAGTGTGATGCCTCCAGCTTCGTTCTTTCTACTTAGGATTGTCTTGACTACATGGGTTATTTTTGGTTCCATATAAAATTTAAAGTGCTTTTTTCTAATTCTGTGAAGAAAGTCAATTGTAGTTTGTTGGGGATACCATTGACTCTATAAATTACTTTGGGCAGTATGGCCATTTTTATAATATTGATTCTTCCTATCTTGTTCAACGATTTCTAAATCATCTGTAAACACTTCAGTTTACACTGAAACACTTTGGTTTAAACTTTCAGTTTTAACTTTCAGTTTAAAACTGAAAGTGCTTCAGTTTTCAGTATATAACTTTCAGTTTAAAACTGAAAGTGCTTCAGTTTTCAGTATTTTGAATATTACTGTTTCATATTAGTTACAGATTATATTTATACTTATTATTTCTGAAAAAATTGCTAATTTTTAAATTTAGTACTATAAAATTAAAATTTACATGATTTAGTGCTATAAAGTTAAAATTTACATAATAGTTATGAATCAGTTGATGAGTATATGTATGCAAGAAATAGTACTTTTATACTTTCTTTAAATTGACTACTCCAAGCCTCTGTTCTGCTTGACTGGTTAGATATTCACTGTGAATTGTTATTCGGCCACCCCTTACCCCAAGGTTTACAAAGGTCTTCGATGCTGTCCATGGAAGACAAGTTTCAATCATTTTTTGAAGATTTATTTGCCAAAGTTAATGATGCACCTGGGAGACAGTTCTGTGCCTTTCTCTGAAAATGATTTTGAGGGATCCAAATTAAAAGAGGAAAGCGTAGTATACTGGGAAGCAGGCAGTTTCACATAAACAAAAGGGGCAAAGAAAAAATGGGGTTAATCTGCATTTTACATAAGATAACACAGACAAATGGGGTAGGGGAACAACCAGATATGCATTTGTGTCTGGTGAGCAAGGGTGACTGCACCTGTAAAGATAAAGCTATCAATTTGCATTGCCATGGTGAAGTTTTAACAGCTCATCAGGAATTTCCTTGTGGGCAAAACATGGGGGAGGCGGGTAGCTTTTCATCTTTTAGTCATCTTATTTAGGAACCAAAAGGTGGAGGCCAGTTTGAGTGACCCAGTTCCCAGCTTGACTTTTCCTTTTGGCTAAATGAGTTTGGGGTCCCAAAATTCAATTTTCTTTCACAAGGCTTTGACATCAACAAAGCAATGGAGAGGTGCCTCAGGTTTTTGGGTCAATTGTCACATCTGTATGGCCTCTTCTGGTTTGACATACCTCTTTTGGGCCACAGTTAGGTCCAGGGAAGATTTTTAAGCCTCTGCTAGGCTGTGGGTCCAGTCTCCTAAGGCACAGCACCCAGCCATTTCTTTTGAGATACTGTCTCCTCCTGGGAGTGCTACTCCAACAGAGGATATATATCTAAATGACTTCTGTTACCTTCCTGTCTGAGGAGACATCTCTCTCCACAATCCCAAAATTTTGTTCCTCCCTATATGGCATTCACTGTCATCTCTTCAATGAGCTTAGCTTTTTATTTTTTTGTATTAAGTCAGTGAAATAAGGCAACTTAAGCTCTCTGCCTTGAAGTTCAGGCATGAATGAAAAAAAATCTTCATTTATCCACCTACCAATGTCTCTATGTATCTATATGATTATCCATATGGAAATGAAATTCTACCTTTATCTTCTGCCAGAACTCATTTGTAGATAAATTAAGAACTTAATTGTCAAAACAAAACATTAAAAATTACACACACACACACACACACACACACACACACACACTCATACACACACACACACACTCATACACACACACACAGTCCTCAGAGTGGAGAAGTACAAACCATTAGGAGAGTAGTTACTAAATAAAATATGCAAAGCCTTCACACTCAAGAGACTTCAATGATATCCCATTACCTGTGTGTTTCTACTTCTCTTTTATAAACTAAACATTTTTATTTCTTTTAACTATTTCCAAAAGGAACATTGCGTTACATTACCTTACTTTTCCCCTCACACTACTCTGTAAGTTTCCAAATGGTGTTTTTTTAAGTAAGTGTGGGACCCCAAAGTGAGTGAGAGAATCCAGTTTCCAACATATTTTGCACCAAAGGTTTGCTGCAATTAAGATTTATAATATTTATGTGTGTATATATATATATAGATGTGAATATGTGTGTGTATATACATATATATATATTGTGTGTATGTATATATATAGAGAGAGAGACAGTGAGAGAGAGGGAGAGACAGAGAGAGAGAAAGAGAAAGTTTATAATAGAAACCAAAACAGTTTTTTCCCAAAACAGTAGATATAAATATAAAGCATATACTCAAACGTTATGTCCAGCAATCTGGATAGTCCCTGTGAGTTTGGATTTTATTTTATTGACGATAAGGTTGTCTTAAAGGGTCTGAAATTAAAGGTTCTGAAAGGCTGGTAGAAGAGGGAAATGATGAGATTTATGTTTGGGAATCATGTAAAAGATGAGACTAGAATATCAACCTAAGGGAAAAGATGGAGAGAACATTAATAGAGTTTCTTTGGGCCATGTTTGAGGACTGCAACCCAAGAGACAGATTCTAGTTGCCCTGAACATGTGCTCTAATTAGCAGTAGTTACACGTGGGTTTTTAAAGAAGAAGCAATTCCTAAGTTGTTTACTAGTAACTTACATTAAAATAACATAAGCTGTCGATTAGCTATACCTGTTTTTCTATGCCACAAATTCCAAGAATGTGAAGATAATGTATGAGGCAGGGCTAGTCAGACTGCTCTGAGTTACTTTTCTTTTCTTAAGAGAAAGAGAGGTCAGAAGGAGGCTGGTAGATAAGCAGGTATTGTAATAATCTAGGACAGAGATAATGGCATCCTGAACCTGGGAGAATGACAAAGGGATGAAAAGCAGACTTGATTAACAGTGCTCCTTTGAAAATGAGGATCAATAGTACATAGTGACCAATAGTGGCTCCACAATGATTTGATGCTACATAAGTCAGGGGAGACCTAACAATGACCATGAAAGGAAGATTTAAACAGAGCCTTAGTCTCATGACTGTGAAGCTCCTAAATAAACCCTACATTGTCTAGTTTTGAACGTTTAGACTCTTTTATTTTTTATTTTTGTGCATCAGAGAGAAATATACTTCTATACTGTTTGAGCTCTTATTTTTATATCTGTTATATGTCACTAAACCTAATTCAAATACAGTATTTTCTCTTATAATCTTATTTTTATTGAGGTAAAATTTGCTTATAATGAAATGTACAAATGTTCATTACAATTCAATAAGGATTCTGGTTATTTATAACTTAGTGGCTGAAAACAATTTTTTTTTTAAATCAGCTCCTGCAATTTTGGAGTTGACTGTCTTGGCTTGGTGATTATCATTTGGGGTATCTCGTTAAACCAAAAGATGTGGTTTGGTGTCAGCTGAGTCTCTAGTCATCTGAAGGTTTACAGCTGTCTCACATGCCTGGCAGTTTCTGCTTCCTATCACTTGGAAACCCAGCTGGGCACTTGGTGAGAGCTATAACCCTGATTCTTTATACGTGGCTCTCCATGTGACATTGGCTTCTCATAGCATGGTGGCTGGATTCTGCATGTCCCAAGAGACCCAGGAGCAAACTATAAGGTTTTTTTAGTGGTCTGGCCTCTTAAGTCCTAGAATGTCACTTCTGCCACATTCTGTTAGTCAACTAAGTCACTAATTAAGCCCAGATTCACAAGAATTGGGATTAGACTCTATCTCTTGTATGGGGGAGTGGCAAGGTCACATTGCACAACAACATACAGTATGGGAGATATTGCTGTGGTCATCTTTAGAAATTTAATCCATTACAATGAGTTTTGATATATACATCCACCCATGTTACCACCCCTAATATAAAACATTTCCGTCATGCCACCTTCTGTTCAGTCCTTACACCTTCCAGCCTCCCAAAGACTATTACCATGCAGTAGTTTTATCTGTGCTTGAACTTTGCATATATGAAATCATATGCTATGTATACTCTTGTGTTTGCCTTTTTCCACTCAATGTAATATTTTTGAGATTTATGCATGTCGTTGCATGTAGCAGTAATTTGTTCTTTGTTATTACTGAGAATAATCCTATTATAAAAACATACCACAAATTGTTAATCCATTTTCCCACTAATAAGATGGTTGAATTGTTTCTGGTTTGGGACTATTGTGAATAACACTACTATAGGCATTCTTATACAAATATTTTTATAACAATGTTTTCATTTCTTTGGGAATGAAATTTCTGGGTCAGGGTATAGGTATACAATTAACTTACAAAGGCACAAATAGATTTCCTACATCGTTTTAGCTTATTTTCACTTCAATCAGCAACATATTAGAGTTTTAGTGTTCTGTATTCCTCAAAATTTGGTATTGTCAGTTTTTTTTAATGTTAGCCATTCTAGTTAGTGTGAAATAGTATTTCATTATGCTTTTAATTTGAATTTTCTGAAGACTAATGATTTTGATCATATTGGCTTTGTTGATCTTTCTCAGATTTTATTCTGTATGTTACTGATATCTGCTCTTAAAATTTCTCTTAACTTCTACTTTTTTGGGATCCATTTTGCTGTTATTTTACTCATTTCTAATGTTCGGTAATTAATTTTTAGGTTTCCCTTGCTGTTAGATGAATGTTTATGTAACATTTCCTCTGAAGTGCCATTTTCTTGCACATCATAAGTGTTTATATGTAGTATTTTACTGTCATTTAATTCTAAATATTTTTCAAATTTCATTGTTACTTCTTTTTTTGAGCCATAGGTGACTTAAAATTGTTATTTTTTATTTCCTGATATATGTAAGGTTAATTTATCCTTTTGTTATACTTTTCAAACTTAATTGTGTTTTGATGTCAGGGAATATAATCTACTTATGTAGATTACCTGCATTTTGCAATTAGTTAAAACATACTTTCTAAGCTAGAATGTGACCAAGTTTTAGAAATTGTTGATCTCCTGGTGCTTACCACCAGCTGTGTGCTTGCACTGACAGTACAGAAAAAGAGACAGGGTAAACACAGCACACGTATGCCTCAGACTAGGCCCTGTGCTTGGTCTGTATTGTGAATAGGGGGGACATAGGAAAAAAAAGAGAGAGAAATTGTTCTTGTGTATTTGGGAAAAATGTATATCCTCTAATAAATAAATATAGAATTCTCTAACGTGTCCATTTGGTAAAGCATAGAAATTATATTCCTTCTATAGCTTTGTTAAATTTTTCTTGTTTGTTGTTGCATACTTATCAGTAGTTGAGAAAGAATAACTCAAACTCCACTAATTTATTCTCTCAGAGTCTCGCTGACTAACCTGTTTCTCTAACCTGTTTAAAATAGCTTTTGATTTCTCCAGGGGCTTAGCTCAAGGCTTTTCTTTATTTTCTTTTAATCTATAATAAAAATAAAATATTAAATCTTGGATTTCATGTTTCCTTCTTTAGTCCTTCAGAGTTGCTTCTTGAGACAGGAGCCAAAAGCCATCTTTACTGGCACTAAAACCCATATCACTAATTTTTATATATTAATTGTTTATCCAGAAATCTCTTTTTAATGGGATATAATCTATTTTTTTGTATGTACAGATTCTTCAGAGATTTTTATGTAAATATTTAAGAAATAAATATGGTATCTTTTCTTTTCACGTATTCATATTCTTTATTTTTTAAATATTATTCTTGACTGCAACTGCTTATTACATTTTGAGTAGTAGTAATGGTGTGGATACCCTTGTATTGTTTCTGGCTTTTAAGATAAAGCTTCCAAAGTTTTATCATTAATTATCATGTTTGTTTAGTTCTTCCTAGATATATTTAATTAAAATAAGGAAAACTGTTCTTAGATTGCAAATTATTTTTTGTTTTTAGAATCATGAATGGAAACTGAATTTAATGGAATTATTCTTTAGCATATATCAAAATATTTCCTACTTTTTTGATTTAAATACATCAATACATTAATGTTATGGTCTGTAAAAATAGATTTTATAGTATTAAATCATCTTTGCTCTTCTGAGACTAACCCATCTCCATTATAATCAATTATTTTTTATTGAAATCCCTAGGTATGGTTTTCTTATGTTTTGTTTAGAAATTTTTGCAGCTAGGTTAATAGGTAATATTTCCCCATAAGTACCCTTTCCCATACTGCCCTAGATTCTAAAACCTTGGATGGCTCAAAATTTTATATATTTTTGTATAGGATATAATAAGATTGTTGAAACTCTAAAAAGGCATAATAATAGTAAAATTACTAAAAGCCTTAGGAAGATATTCTGGAAAGAAAGAATGAGCATAATAAAAACAGACAATGATAAAATAATTTAAACAATTTTATTAACAATTTTAAAAGCAGTTTTTGTTTAAGTGTGCTGGTTATTCTTTGATTATTATATCATATATTGTTTTTCTTGGTTGTTTAAACATCTAAGAGAATCACATGTACTCCCTCTCTCTCTCTCTCTCTCTTTATATATATGTGTGTGTGTGTACGTTACAAGGCCACAACATATATGTGTGTGTATATATCTTTGTAATTTGTAATTTAATGCTGAAAAATTGTTAAATCTACATAATTATGAATCAGTACTTTTAATATTTTATTATAAAAGGCCAAGCATGCACAAAGGTTAATAAATCCCCATTTACTTTCAACCTAGATTTTACAGTTATCAATTAAACTCACACACTTCGATGTAATAATTTTGTAATTTTTTCATGTTTAAAGTATTTATTGCTTATGCATTTATATAATTAATTAAAAGGTTATTACACACAAAAAAACACATAATAGGTAAGAAGTATTCCCCTCCACTTGGATAGTAAGGATCTGTTAACAAGAAATATGAATATAATCCCTATTTGTAGACTAGGTAACTGAGGCATCTACAGTTTAAGTAATCTGCACAATGAAACAGACATAGTCTGTTCTGGAGCCAGTATTAAAGTAAGCTGCTGATTCCTGCATTGCACACTTACCCATTATACCACACAGGAGTTTGAGAGGGAGAAAAGCCAAAGGTCCTAGGAGTGTAATAATGAACAAAAAAGAAGACACTTATTTCCAGAAGGGATGATTGGCAAGGTTAGATACTATGGAGGGATCAGGTAAGATCAGTATTGAAAAGCTCTTAGTGAATTTATTCACTTGGAGATTAATTGTCAGTCTTGGAGAGATCATTTCAAAGCTGAGGTCATAGCAGAAACTATATTCCAGATATTACATTTTTTTGTAGTAGAATAAAGTTAAGAGTAAATATCATTTAATATAAAAACCATATCTGATACAATGGAAACCTAAAATCAAGCCATTTTTTTGGCACTTCAGATAAATATTCAAGGTAAATCTTTGAAATCTATTTAAATATCAGAATTTACCCCTGGGAAGTGGTAGAGAAAATCTGGCAGCTACTGCAGACTGTCTTCCACAGTGGAATGCTTTATAAGCCAGGAATATTAGAGCAAGCAGAGAGCTGGGTCCTAGAAATAGCTGGTATCTAAAATAATTTTTTTTAACCTTTCATTTCATTAGATTTTGCTTATTTTAAAAGGAGAGCAATTCAATTATTCAGATCATTTTCATTCACTTAAGGTATTATTTCCATTTCTATTGACAAATTCAATGAGTACCCTGTGTTTGGGAACTACAGAAAATAAAAGGATATTTTAATCTTAAGGATAATTTTAATTTATATAAAGCTAAGTTTTACTTTGACATTATCTTTTGCGGATTCAGGAAAAACTATAGCTCTTGTTGACAGTGATGTAAAAGTGAAGTAATTCAGTTTAACAAGTTCATTTTAGTATCTTTACATTTAATTGTGATTTTCCTGCAAAGTAAAAAAATAAATGTGTCTTATACCTAATAGCAGAAGAAATTAAAAATTTTAGCTGCCTAATTTTAATTTTTTATTTCTGTTATAAAATGGTCTGGGGTTTATTGAAGACTATGAAATATCATGAAATATGCTACTGTTTGCTTCTTTTTGTACAATTCACAGGTCAACATGCTGTATGCATGTAAATGTGCTGAGAAGGAATAAAATGATATGAATTATTTCTGCAACAGATTTTAGCAAATAGTGTTTTAGAAGCTGAATGTTCAAGAATCTCTTTTTAGCAAATAGCATTTTAGAAGCTGAGTGTTTGAACTCCATTACTGATTAGTATTTGTGACCAAGTTCTATTATTCAACTCCACTTAAACTTGTAACTGTAACCTGTTTTTGCTAATCTCTTTTGGCAAATGGTTTATTTGTATATTCCATTCTACTTCTAAGTCTCTTTGAGAATTTAAGTCCAACAATGAATAACACGACTCCCTCACTTTTTTGTACAAAGATAGATATTTAATCTTTCTCTCACTTACAACTATTACATGACTATCATTTACTGATACCCTACAATATGAGAAATATTTTATCTTATTTAATCCTCAGGCAACTCTGCTTACATATTATCATTTCCGTTTTACAGATGAGAAAGCTGAAACTTGAACAAGTAGGGAGTGCTTATTGAATAATTAGGGAGGAGGAATGTAGAAGCCAAGTACCTAGCATTCCTGCCCACCTTCCCGCTGCCCTGCTCCTCCGAGAAGCAATTGCCATAGAAAATACAGATGTAGCTGATTACATTCCTCCCTGGTCCTCAGTCCTGGCAGGCATCATTGGGAGTCTCACCCCTTGGGCAAATTTCTAGTCTTTCATGGCTATCAACACTGCCTGAGAAATTGTCATATGCAAGAGGTTTTCAACCAATAAGTCAATGAAGAACTACCTCCCCTGGCTTTTCTGGCTTTTATGAACTTTCCATTTTCCTCCTCCTTAACCTCTCTGCTGAAGCTCTTAGAAAGTCGAGAATGGTATTGGCAGAATCATGGTGTTGGAGTGTCGTTGCGTATAGTTTGAAACAATCACCATTTTGCTTTGCCCTTGACCTTCTCTTCCCTCTCTCTTTACCCCTTTTCTTCCTTTCTCTTTGCAGATTCTTCTCTCTCTCTACCCATACCCCCTTTTCCTTTCTCCTTTAAGGAAAATCAGATTCGTTGGGTTAATTTCAAAGCTACTTAGGTGATTTTACTTTCTTTTTCCCTCCTTCCCTAACTCCTGTGACCGTCTGAACCCCCTTCCTCAAATATGAAAAATATTTAATGTCAGTGCAGTTATTTTAACACAGATTTTCTGATTCTAATTATTTTCCATTTTTTTTCAAAAAAGACAAAAGACATATCTAGCATGCTCATCCTATGATAAATGTTTAAATTTTAAGGTAGTTTCTTTATAGAGAGGGTTTTCTGCACTAGAATATGGTTTTACTCTATAATAGAAAAATGTTTATGCTAGAGTAAGGGATTGTACTTGACAAAAGATAAAGAACAAAATAAAAGAAGACCAAAAAAAAAAAAAAAGATTCTACTTCCTACATCTCTGCAAACCTTATATTTTTTCATGTTTATATCAAAGCTCTGATTTTTGTTATACAATTACTTTAAGCTACTCAGGTTGCATTTTTGTTGTGCTTTGTTTTTTGAGACAGAGTTGCCTAGGCTGGAGTGTAGTGGCACATCTGCTCACCACAGCCTTCACCTTTCAGGTTGGAGCAATTCTCATGCCTCAGCCTCCTAAGTAGGTGGGATTACAGGCGTGTGCCACCACGCCGGGCTAATTTTTATATTTTTAGTAGGGACAGGGTTTCACCATGTTGGCCAGGCTGGTCTCGAACTCCCTACCTCAGATGATCCACCTGCCTTGTAATCCCAAAGTGCTGGGATTATAGGTGTGAGCCACTGCACCCAGCCTTGGGGTGCATATTAAACTCACCTGGGGATCTTAAAACAAAACAAGACAAATATGCATTCCTAGACAACTCCCGACCTAAATGTAGTAGGTCTGGAGTTACGATGTAAGGAATCAGCTGCCATGTAGATTACTTTTTAAAGATGCTTTTCCAACTCTCTGTGAAGTATCAATTTTAAAACTTCCAAATTGTCTTGGAAAAATTACAATGAAAGATAATTACCATAAAATGAAAAATAAAAAAGATATCCAAAAACTAAGTAAATAATTAGAATCAACAGATATAAAATTGCTTTTGATAAATACAGTCAAGACAAATATAACACGGGAAAAGAAAACAATTACAAAATTATTCATATTATTGAGTGAAAATACATAACAGGGTGATAAATATTATGCTCATAACTTTTTTTGTCATTTCTCAATTATAACAAAACAAAGATATTAGGGAAATGGTAATTTCATATATTAAAAATCTACATGCAGATAAAAAATCTAGATGACCTGGAGTGTGGTAATGACTTTTTAGATAAGACACCAGAGATGTGATCTATGAAAAAAAATAATTGATAAGCAGGACTTCATTAAATTTCAAACTTCTGCTCTGTTAAAGACAATCCCAATGAAATGAGAAGACAGGCACAGACTGGGAAGAATCATTTGCAAAAGACTCATCCAATAAAAGATGTTATTCAAAATATACAAAGAACTCTTACAGACTCAAAAAGAAGTAGACAAACAATATGATTAAAAAGTGGATCAAAAATGGATCAAAAGACCAGGCATGGTGGCTCACGCCTGTAATCTGAGAACTTTGGAAGGCTGAGGTGGGTGGATCACGAGGTCAAGAGATCGAGATCATCCTGGCCAACATGGTGAAACCCTGCCTCTACTAAAAATATAAAAATCAGTTAAATAGTGTTTCATTCCAACTATATGACATTCTGGAAAAGGCAAAACTATAGACGGTAAAAAAGACTAGTTGCCAGGCCTGGTTGGGGGCCGGGGTGGTGGGGCTGATAAATAGGGAGAGCATAGAGGATTTTTAAGGCATCGCAAATACTTTGTACGATACTATAATGGATACATGGCATTATACATTTGTACAAACCCATAGAATATACAACATCAAGAGTGAACCCTAATGTAAACTATGGACTTTGGGTAATTATGATATGTTGATGGAGGTTCATCAATTATATCACATGTACCATTCTGGTCCAGATGTTGATAATAGGACAGGTATGGAAGTAGGAGGTATATGGGAAATTTCTGTGCTTTCCTCTCCAGTTTTGCTCAGAACTTAAAACTACTCTAAATATATATATATATATATATATATATATATATATATATATATATATATAAAATCAGGCCAGGTGTGGTGGCTTACGCCTGTAATCCCAACACTTTGGGAGGCCAAGACAGGCAAATCACCTGAGGTCAGGAGTTCGAGACCATTTTGGCCAACACGGTGAAACTCAAGTCTCTACTAAAAATACAAAAATTAGCTGGGTGTGGTGGTGGGCGCCTGTAATCTCAGTTACTCAGGAGGCTGAGGCAGGAGAATCACTTGAACCTGGGAGGCTGAGGCTTCAGTGAGCCGAGACTACACCGTTGCACTCCAGCCCTGGTGACAGAGGGAGATTCTGTCTCTAAATAAATAAATAAATAAATAAATAAATAAAGTCTTTAAACAAACAAGCAAACAACCCATGTGCACACATGGAACACACATTAATTATATAAACATCAACATTTTTGATACGACCAGTGATCTTTCTGATGCTTCTTAATTTTGTCATATTTGGGTTGAATTTCAGCAGTATTCTTTGCATGAACTAATGTATCTCTCCACTGTTTCTGTGTTTTGTTTCAATAATATTCATAGCAGAAAGATGAGTCTTACCTAGGTATGATGATCAGAATCAAAGAATTTTTAATTTCATCCATTAAGATTGTTAATTTTTTTGTCTAACATGCTGTACTTTCAAAATTTGATGTCAACTTTTTACCAGCAGCCAGTTCCAATAAGTTCTCCTATTAAATTTTACCCAAACTTAAATTACATTTTAAAGAAGGAAATGGATTCTGGATTCATGAACTCCTTATGTGTGAATCTTCTTTAGAAAATAAATTTAAACATTCCGTCAAATAATACGATGCTTAGAGATAACTTCTTATAGACTGCAATGTAAAGATTGTCACTCACTTCAGTGATAATTGCTAAATTATGGGATATCTTGTTTTAGTTTTCTATTGCTACCAAAATAAATTACCACAACTTAAAGGTTTAAAATAGCATTCATTTACTGTCTCACAGTTCTTTAGGTCATAAATCTAGGCAGATTCTGCTGGGTTCTCTGCTCAGTGTCTCACAAATTGACACTAAGATAGCAGCTGTAAAAAATATTTGCACGTCACACATACAAAAAAAAGGTTCATATCCAAAATATTTAAGATATTCAGACAACTCAATAGAAAAAAGAGACAATTTAAAAAATGAACATAGAACCTGGATAGACATTTCTCAAAAGAAGACATACAAATGGCCAATAGATATATGAAAAAATGCTCTACATCACTAATCATCAGAGAAATGGAGACCACTGTGAAGTAATGGAGATATTAATTAGCCTGATTGTGGTAATCATTTTAGATTGTATGCATATGAAAACATCACATTATACAACATAAATATATACAATTTGTATTTGTCAACAACATTTGCTCAGTAAGGCTGGGGGTGGAGAAAAGGTGCCAGCTGAGGTAGTATGTTACCTGGAGACTCTGGTAAGGAATTTACTTCTAAGGTCTTCCAGATGGTTGGCAGAATACAGCTCCATGCAGTTGTAGAAATGAAGTACCTGTTTTTCTTTTGTTTCAATTTTGTCGTTGTTGTTACTTGGCTGGAGTCAGTATTTCTCAGCTTCTAGAAGGTTTCTGGTGTAAACTCCTCCATTTTAATAACTACTCAAAATGATTACCGGCTATTGCAGCAGTTCTACACAAAACTTACTTTAAAGAATTTTTAAGGCCGGGAACAGCGGCTCATATCTGTAATCCCAGCACTTTGGGAGGCTGAGGTGGGCAGATCACTTGAGGTCAGGAGGTCGAGACCAGCCTGACCAACATAGTGAAATACCCTCTTTACTAAAAATACAAAAACTAGCTGGGCATGGTGGTGTGCACCTGTAATCCCAGCTACTCGGGAGGCTGAGGCAGAGAATTACTTGTACCTGTGAGGCAGAGGTTGCACTGAGCCGAGGTCATGTCAGTGCACTCCATCCAGGCTGGGTGATAGAGAAAGACTCCATCTAAAATATATATGTGTATTTATATAAAATATATACGTATATTTATATTTATTATATCTATATGATAAAAATGCAAGCTTTTCTAATTTTGTGCTATTCAGAGATTCAGAGCTAATTATACTTCTAAATAATGAGGCCAATACAACAGTTCTACGTTTATATCACTAATATGTCCAAATTGCACTTGTGATAAAGCAATTGCCAAAGTTTGCAATGTCTGTGCATTTACCAAGTTGCGATGATGTCAGCCAGTGCTGAGTACATTGCACTATGTTGTCGACCAGTGCTGAGTACATGGTAAAGATTCATTGGAAATCTCTGATACAGTCTGTGACTCTTGTCAATTAACAATATTTTTTTTAGTCTTAGCAACACAAAATGCTGTTGGCTACAGCCAACAGAAGAAATAATCAATACTTTTCAGGTTCTTGTAATACTTTCAAAAATTTTTTAGTTTGAACTTTTTTATGCCTTACATAAATGGCATTTAAAAGGTGGTATTTATTGCTTCATTAGGCATACATATTCAGAAATAACATACTTTGGTTTTAGCACTTCACAAAATCAAACCACATATATATATATATATATATATATATATATATATATATGTGACTAGTAGAAATTCTTGGTTTCTTATTTCTTTGGAATAATATCATTATTTGCTTCATTACTTTTTTCACGTTCATTCAAGTTAAACATTTTTACCTTCATAATTTTATATGATTCACTGTAAACACTTGTCAAATTTACATTTATTACTTCATTATTACTACATTGTTAATACAAATTAACTCCTTTGCACATTCCTGCTTCTTGATTATTGTTTTTTCTTGACCAAGAAAGGTCTAGTAAAGTTTATTTTGTCATCAGTAAATTAGAATAAAAATATGATGAATTTTTACTTTGCTAGTTTAGCTAATTATGTAAAAAGTAGGTTAAAAAACACGATATAAATTACAATAACTGCAAAATAACGTTAAAAATTAAATGCTGACATTTTCTCAGATTTTTTATGGTTTGTGTTGGAGCTGGAAATGAATCTTAAAATAACACACCATGCAATGTGGCCCTATTTTCAAGCAAAAATAATAATTATTATTATAAATTCTTTTGTTGATATCTCCAAGCTTTGGGCTATACTGGGAATTTGATATCTTTAGAAAATCTAAATGGGAAAAATATCTTTAGAAAAGAAATAATATTTTTCTGAAAGTTGATGATATTTTCAGATGCTATATTTTTATTTTTTGGGGGTAGGGAGGGTGATTTTGAAACTTTTTGTTTGTTTATTTTCTTTACTGAGGATTTAATTCTGACATCTCTGATATTTCTGGAGGTATTAATTTTTTTTTTTTTGGAAATTTGAAGTTATTTAGCTCTTGTTTCCATTACTCTTTGTCGAAAGCAATCCTAGGTAATGAAATATATTAGGGGACACAAATTGTTTCTCTTATATATCACAACACTATTCAAATAGTGATTTACAAACTTGTATTGGTTAAACACTTTTACCAGTACTGCTAAGGTAAGCCAGAAATTGAGAGTAAGCATTTAGAAACTTTTATTTTTGAGGTTTTTACCCCATCCAATTGGAGAAGTTTCTTTAACAGGGCATTGTGGAACTTGCATGTTGAGCAGAAAGTGCAAATATCTACCACTATTACCTGCAGATGTGGGCAATTTTTGAACAGTGAGTTCAGTGATTAGAAGATAATGTTTAAAACAATTAAACTTCTTGAAACTCAAAAAAAAAAATGACTAACCATAGCCAACTCTGTGAAAGATCTCAGGAAACAGCCAAAAGCTTGGGTCTATTTGCCTAATATAACATACACAAAAACCAGTTTTAGCCTTCAATTTCTTTTTTTTCCTCCCTTGATGGCCTGTAGTTTTTTTCTTTTCCATCTATTTGGCATTAAATGCCTTAAACTAATTTATCTAAGGGTATGTCTAACTCAAATTTATATTTCTAGGTATTTTTGATACGTGCTGTTTTGTGGATAGTGGGCTTTTTTTTTTTTAAATATACTTTAAGTTTTGGGATACATGTGCAGAATGTGCACGTTTGTTACATAGGTATACACGTGCCACAGTGGTTTGCTGTACCCATCAACCCGTCATCTACATTAGGTATTTCTTTTAATGCTATGCCTCCCCTAATCCCCCACCCCGCAACAGGCCATGGTGTGTGATGTTCCCCTCCTTGTGTCCATGTGTTCTCATTGATGACTGGAGTGGAGCATGCAAGGAGAATGAGATTGGAGTTTCTATCCTGCAGACTCTCTCTTAGAGGGCAACCTCGAGTTGGCTGCATTTCTTGCTTAAAGGCCAAAGCTTTATATTAAACACAATTCCTCAATAGCTATTCTGTCTTGATCTATCTTCCTCTTCAGTCCTGAGAGTGATAATAGTTTATTTCATTCTTGTCAGTCTCTGAGAACAGAACCATCTTGTTTTATATGTCTTTGGAAAGAACACCTTGATTCAAGTACCCTATTTGAGTGTGCTCTGCGTTTCCTGCCAAAACTTTGACTGATCTAATGATCAATTTTTATATTTAGCTATTTTAAAAATGAAAGGCAAAATACTGCAATGTAGATATGACTACCCTTCCTTTACTTCATTTTGCTGACTAAAATGCCACTAAACATAGATAGGATGTTTTAGTTTTGGTCATACACTCATAGAATATACTCAGATATGAATAAAAAGAAAAAAATTTGGGTGTAAGGCAAGCAGAGAAAGCACTGTCCAAATGACAAAAAGACAGGAGATATGAAAAGAAATTTATGAGAATCTTTAAAGAACAGAAAACAGTAATATGATCCCAAGTGATTACGTAAAATTTCCTATATACTAGGCTTATTATAAGCAATTTACATATATTGAACTATTTATTTCTCACAAGAACTCTATGAAGAAATACTCTTCTCATACAGGTGAGGAAACTGAGGCACAGAGCACTTAGTCTGGTTGTATAGCCTATCCTCTTAGCTACCATGCCATGCTGCTCTTTCAGTGGTTTTGCTGATAAAAGTGCTAAAGCATAATAAAGACTAGATATTTGGATAGATACATTTATAATTGTAACTTTTTATACTTATTTCCATAATATCTTTATAGCTTATTTATTTAAATTCTTCCTTAATATAGAATGTTCTTAAGCCTAACTTTAGTTCTCGCTATTCTTTTCCAAAAATAATAAATTTGCATAAGCTGTATTGTTTGATACTGAGTACATTTGTATGCTAACATACATTTAATATTCCTTTTAGAATTTATGATCTGTGAATATGCCTGTTAATAAATCACCTATGATAAATACATATGGAGGCAGATCTTCCCCTTATAATGAAGAACGCTGGAAATTAAATTTTCAACATTTAAGTGGAGAAAGGAGTCATAAATCAAGGTAAGCTAGAAAAAAAATTATAGGACCCATATTTATTGTAGAGAATTTAGAAAATATAGAAAATTGTGAAAAATAAAAATTCACCTATAGTTTTTTAACCAAAGATTAAAATTTTAAAGTTTACTGAAGTTTTTTTAAGTAGCCTTGCTTATTGTGGTTATATGCTTTCTAAAATTTTGAATTCTACACTTTTTGTTTGAAATAATGTTCTATACTCATGTTTACTTAATTTGTCATAATAATGCATAAATTACGTGAGAAAATATTTGATAACTCCTGTATCATGAAGCATTTTATTTATTTCTAAGACCTTTGCTATTTCAAATTTCACCAAAATAGAATGTTTTTCTATATTTCAAATTGTTTCCTTGGGATAAAGTTTCTACAATAAGTGCAAGATCAATTTAAAAGAACTTTCACAAAGACTTTACAGTCACAAATAATGTACTTTTTCTAGTTGTTTTCTGTGGTATCCTTGTCCCAATACCATAGTGACCCATATTATAAACAAAGTGGCAGAAGAAGTTGTTATCCATCTACAATCCTACAGAGAAGAAAATAATATTCAATGTATTATTAAAACACTGAACAGTTTTGCTATTATTCATATAAACATATGGAATATGTTTAATAATATGCTGAAGAAATAAGCAAAGCTGGTCAGTGCATATAAATGGTCAAGGATGCTAGAAATAAAAAGGAACAAGACCTGAATATACAAATCATGACTAGATAATTCTGTTACTAATAGGATGTAGGTAAACAGAAGGAAAATAATTTGTATAAAAATGTTCAGAGTAGTTTTAATTACATTTCAGAATTGAAAATAGCAAATGCTTTATAATAGAATGACTAATTCAATTAAATGTTTCTGAAAAGTAGAATACAATAGAAATGTTTATAAGAAAAAAATTGAAACAGAAATTATGTAGACAATGATTAAACTGATTATATCAAATGTGTATTATGGATACCAGGATTCACAAAGGATGGAGTATAATCTTTTATGTCATTTTCAGTCTACCAGATAGTTATAGATACAATGCTAAAAAGGAGGTTAGATTCTTCATTTAAACAAATTTCAAAAGCCCTGGATCTAACAAAGTGCAATTGGCTTTCTTTGCTCCAAAAATTCTCAGCTTTGTTTGTTTCCTTATTTATTTATTTACTTATTTTTTTTTAGAGACAAGGATACCCAGGCTGGAGTTCAGTGGTGTGATTATAACTTACTATAACCTTGAACTCCTGGGTTTAAGTGATCCTCCTGCCTCAGCCTTCTGAGTAGCTGGCACCCCAGGCGTGTGCCATTATGCCTGGCTAATTAAAAAAAAAATTTGTGTGTGTGGAGATAGGGTCTTGCTTTTATGTTCAGGCTGATGCTGAATCCTGGCCTCAAGTGATTGGCTCTCCTTTTCCTCCCAAAGTGTTGGAATTACAGGCATGAGCCACTGTGCCTGGCTCAGTTTTAAAATATGCTCATGTGTAGTATAAATCTGCATTAGGGGGACTGATACAGTTTGGTTCCATGTCCCCATTCAAGTATCATCTTGAATTGTAATCCCCATGTGTCAAATGAGGGACTTGGTAGGAGGTGATTGGATCATGGGGATGGATTTCCCCTTGCTATTCTCATGATAGTGAGTGAGTTAGTTCTCATGAGATCTGATTGTTTTATAAGTGTCTGGTACTTCCCCCTTATCAGTCCCTCCTACTACCATGTAAGAGGTGCCTTGCTTCCCCTTCTACCTCTGCCATGATTGTAAATTTCCTGAGGCCTCCCCAGCCAGGTGGAACTGTGAGTCAGTTAAACCTCTTTTGTTTATAAATTACCCAGTCTCAAGTGCTATCTTTATAGCAGTTTGCGAACAAACTAATACAGAGACAGAGCTGGCCTTGCCACTACTACCTATATAGCTCTTTTCACCAGAATGAACTCATGGAACACATTTTAAGGAATATTAATTTCTGTTCAATGTCCATAATTTTTATTAGGAAAAATAACTTACTAGATGAAAATGTGTTGTTACTACATCAATATTTCTTGATAATTAAAAAATTTTGTATTATTTTAAATTTTTAAGAAATCACTAAAAACTTAGAAAAGTATAGTGATATACACACATAAAATTTAAGATGTTGGCATATTGTTATGGGCTGAATGTGTGTGTCGCCCCAAAATTCATATGTTGAAGTCCCAACCTCAATGTGTATTATGGCTACCACAATTCATAAAGAATAGTGTATAATCTCTTATGTTATTCACAGCAAACCAGATAGTAACAGATATTATGCTAAAAAGGAGTGGGTTAGGTTTTTCGTTTAAACAAATTTGAAAAGCCCTGGAGTTAACAAAGTGAAATTGTAACCCAAAGTGATGGTAGTAGAAAGTATGGCCTTTGGGAGGTAATTGGGCACAGATGAGGTCATGATGGTAGAGCTCTCATGATGAGATTAGTGTCCTTACAAGAAGAGGAAGAGCTACCAGCACTTGTTTTCTCCTCTGTGTGAGGATGCAGCAAGAAGGCAGCTGTATGCAAGCCCAGAACACAGCCCTCACCAATACCAGTCCATGCGGGCACCCTATCTTTGGATTTCCTAGCTTCTGGAACTAGGAGAAATAAAATGTTTAAGTCATCCAGTTTATACTGTTTTGTTATAGAAGCCTCAGTACCCTGAGACACAAATTATTATGTTTGTTTCAAATAATTTTCTTGAATAAAGAGTATTTCAAGAGATACAGTTTCAGCTGTTTAGACATATGTGCTTTTAACTATAGTAATTGTGGCATATATCATTCTAGTTCATTTTTCTACTTTAATATACATGAATATGAAATTGTATTTTTCACATTTATTAATGTAATTCTACATAATACATTTATCTATGACTTGGTTTTTTAAACAAATCAATGCTATGTTTTAACTTTAATCCATATTGATAATTATTATTTATTTTCTTCATTTTAATAGCTGAACATTCTAATATGATGAATTTTCCTTATTTACTTTATTGTTTTCCATATTTTTGACAGTAAAATCAATGCCATAGTGGAAAATCATTGCATATTTCTCCTTGTGTATCTGTGCAAGTGTTTATTTTTTTATTTTGATATTTTTATTTTTAGAAATAGGGTCTTACTCTGTCTCCCAGGCTGGAGTACAGTGATGTAATCCTAGCTGACTACAGTCTTGAATTCCTGATCTCAAGAGATCTTCCTGCTTCAGCCTCTGGAGTAGCTGGAATCACAGGAACACGTCACCATACCTGGATAATTAAAAAAAAAATATTGTAGAGATGGATTTTGCTTTGTTGCTGAGGCTGCTTTCAAAATCCTAATCTCAAATGGCTCTCCCACCTCGGTCTCCCTAAGTGCTGGGGTTATAGATATGAGCCGTTGTGCCTGGCCAAGTATAATTTTTGGTTTATTATTTTTCAAAATTTACTTGATGCTTTCTATGGGTCTCCAAAGTATCTGAATCTATATATGTGCACACACACACACACACACATGCACGCACACACACATATTTCCTTCCACAGTCTATGAGAGTATGAGAGTATCATTTCCCCTTATCTTCACCAACACCTAACAGATCAATTTGGGTAGACTTAACATTTTTATCATAACCATATTATAATTTAGAAACATGGTATATCTCTCCATATATTTAGTTATTTATAAAATTTTCTCAGTATGGTTTTAGTATTTTTTTCATATGGGTATCATCTTAGATTTCTTAATTTTTGCCAATATAATAAGTCAAAGGTGACACTTGTCTCAAAACTAATTTTTCAAGATCCCTAATAACTATGAGGTTAAACATCTTTTTATGTTTGTTGCTATTAGAATTACTTATATGTGTTGTCTTATTAACATGTTGGTTTTAGTAAATATTTATTATAAATTCTCCCAAGGTGTGACTTATCCTTTAACTTTGTTTTTGTTGTGCCTTTAATTATATGGAAGTCTTAAAAATGGTACAGTTATTATGTTTTTAAGATTCATTAAGTTTGTTGAGTTTAGCTATGTTATTTTTACTGCTTATTTATTCATTTCACTGGTGTATTTTATTAACATACTGCAAATTATCCATTAATTCAGTTATTTTGGATATTTCAGTTATTTTCGGTTTATGGTTATTATGAACAATGTTTCATACATTCATGTATGGGCGTCATGGCATACATTTTAATGTACAAACTTTTGAGTGGAATTGCTGGGTCAGAGGATATGTATATAAAATTTAGTGACTAGAAATTATTAACTTTTATAAAGTCAAATATGTTAATATTTTATGATTAGCCTTTTGTTCTTGTATTTTGGTTAAAAATCCTTTCCCAACCACAAGATCATGTAGATAGTCTTGTATATTATTTTCTAAAAACCTTATTTTCTCTTTCATGTCTATAATTTATGTGGAAATTTTTGTGAATAACATTAAGCACAAGTATGATTTTCTTTTTAAAATGTGCATACTCAATTCATCGATACCACATATGGAAAAAAATTTTTTCTCCACTATTTCTGCAGTACAGTTATTGTATAACTCAAACATTCACATGTGATTGATATGCTTATCGTCTCTATATTCTGCTTCACTGGCCCATTTGTCTATTTCCACACCAACACTACACTGCCTTAATTACTATGGTTTAGTAATAACATTTAATAGTCAATATGATAGATTTTTCCAAACTTGTTTTTCTTCAGTGGTATCTTGCATATTAATTTTGAAACTAGCTTGTCATTTTTTTTTTTCAAAAACTTGCAGAGTTTTTAATTGGATTTTTCAGAATCTATAAATCAATTTGGGGAGACAACATCTTTATCATAACCATATTCTAATTTACAAACATGATATATCTCTCCATTTGTTTAGTTATTTATGAAATTTTCTCAATACATTTTTAGTACTTTTTTCATATGGGTATTGTCCATCATTCTCATAGCAGTATTGTCCACAGAGGCATTGTTAGATTTATTTCTATGTATTTAGAAGTTTGAGACCAGCCTGGGTAACATGGCGAAACCTGCCTCTACAAAAAATACAAAAATTAGCCAGACATGGTGGTGTGCATCTGTAGTCCTAGCTACCTGAAAAGCTGAGGTGGGAGGCTTGAACCCTGGAGGCAGAGGTTGCAGTGAGCAAAGATTGAACCACTGCACACCAGCCTGGGCCAAAGAGCAAGACCATGCCTCAAAAAAAAGAAACAATAAAAGAGATGTCTGTTCTCTCATATTCATTGTAGTGTTATACACAATAGCTAAGGTATAGAATCAATCTAAGTGTCCATGCATGATAAATGGATAAAGAAAATGTGATATATATACACAATGGAATATTATTAAACCATGAAAGAATAAAATCCTGTCACTTGCAACAATATAGGTAGAACTAGAAGACATTATGTTGAGTAAAATAATTCAGGCACAGGAAACAAATACCACTGTTGTCACTCATATGTGGATACTAAAATATATTGATCTCATAAAGGTAAAGAGTAGAATGATGGTTTCCAGAAGCCGGGAAGGGTAAAGGGATGGGAGAGAAGAGAAGGTAGTTAATGGGGACAATATACAGTTAGATAGAAGGAATAAGAGCTAGTGTTTACGAGCACAGTAGGGTGACTATTACTTAACAAAAATTTATTGTATATTTCAAAATTACTAAAAGAGTGGTATTGCAATGTTCCTAACACAAATAAATGATAAATGCTTGAGATGATGGATATTTCAATGACCCTGGCTTGATAATTAAATATTATATGTTTGTATCAAACTGTCACAAGTATCCCATAAATATGTACATCTACAATCATTAAAAAATAATAAAGCAAAAACTAAATCTAAGCATGCTTGTTTTTGAAAAAGTATAACATTTTTTGTCAAACTTTATCTGGTATTCTACCTTATGTGTTTTTAAATTTACCTCCACTAGACTTTATTACCATTTTAAATAGTCAGTGTTTCTTTTTATTTCATTTCCTGTTTACCACTTTCATTGCTTTTTAGCTCTTCTTTCTTCTTAGGCCTTATTTCTGGACTTGTTTCTTATTTGCCTGCTGTAAGATTTTTTGAATTTTCCTTACTGAGATTTTTGTTGTTGACAACAAACAAATTTTCTTGTTTTTGTCAACAACAAAAATCTCAGGTTTTGTTTGTCTGAATATATCTTTTTTCTTTTTTATCCAAAAATGTTTAAAACTAAACATAAAAATATCTTTGCAGAATTATTACTTTTATTCTTTTTTCCTCTAAAACATTGTTGGTATCACTTCACTGTCTTACAATTTCCATTATTGCTGTTGAGAAGTTAGCTGAAATTTGAATGTCGTTTCTTTAAGATTATTTTGGCTTCCTCCCCCCAAACCTGGCAATTTTAAGTTTCTTATTGTCTGCTGTTTTCTTCAGTTTTACTATGATGTGTCAGAATATAATTTTAAAACTTGTCTTACTTAGATTTGATGGAACTTTTTGAATCTGTGAATATATGTTTCTTTCATCATTCCTGAAAAATTATTGGGTATTATTTATACAGATATTGCCTTGACAACCCATTTTCTTCTTTCTCTTTTTCTGAGACTGTTGATTAAATGTGTATGAGATCATCTCATTAAGTCTGTTACATCTTTTACTCTTCTCCCTTTTCCAATTTTTTTCTCTTTCTACTGCATGTTGAAATTTTTTTTCTAATCTGTGATTTGTCTTTCATGTGACTAATTTTCCCATTCTGAAATCTGTCCATTGAATTACAAAATCATATCTTAGATTCTAGTAATTTATTTAGTTTTCTTCAAATCTGTTATATAAACAACATTTCTGGTTCCCTGAAGATCCTTTTAAGCATGTGGTGGGATGAGCGTGATAATTTTATAATTTGTGTCTGATTATTTCAGTGACTGGAGTCTTAGTAGGTCTGTTGTTTCTGCTTTTTCTCATTTCTCCCATATTTTCCCTTGTATCTTGTCATTACTCACTTTCTCTTGGATGGAAAATATTTCTGCATGTTTTTTGAAAACTAGGAGAAATGCATCCTCCTCCAGAGAATCTTTGCATTAACTTCTCTGCCAGGCACCTGTGAATGTACCATTGTGGGATAACTGAAACTTAATTCACTGCCTGAGTTTTCTTGGCCAAGAATCAGTTTGTCTAGAGTGTAAATCTGGGTTGGGACCAACATTCTCAGCAACAGTTCTTTTTTCTTTTCCATTCCCATTCTTTTTCTACTAGACACCAAGGTAGCCTTCTATGTGGCTTCCTGAGGTTAGGAAGAGAGGATCTTGTAAGACACTACATACTTTGTACAGATAATCCTAAAGGAAATTACACTACAATTATTATTATTATTAATTTATCTGTTGACACCTACTTTGGTCACTCAGACTTGACTACTTTCCCTAACACCTGTATCTCTACTTGAACTAGCTGATTTACAGCGTTCTGTGGCAAAAACGTATATTGTGGGAAGAAGATAAGCATGTCTATGGTTCTATTCCATTTTCTCTTTTGAGGTATTGTTGCCCTTACATATCTGGTGAGCTCTTCCGCAAAATGAGATATCCTTGCTTTCATCAAACCTTTCTTTGTGGCTTCAGTGAAAGATTAACCTATTGTCAAAAAGAAATTCATATGCATGGTTGTAAGATGAATCTATCAGACTCATTTACTTTTACTTTCATTGGCTAATGGGAGAAAGACAAAGATAAACTTTGAAGGTCTTTTATTTTAAGCCAAAGAATGAAGGCAGTTTGTCCATCTTCCGTAGTTAAATACATCAATTTGGGTACTGTTGCCTATGCCTACTAATTAACCCTCCTGAGATTAATAATTACATTTCACAAGAGAGGATGTTATGCTTTAGAAGTTAAGTTGTTGTTTTTTTTTTTTTTTTTTTTGGTTCAACTCAAATGAATTTATTTATTAGGAACTTTTGAAACACTAAGGTCGAACAGAGGATGGGAACTAGACAGATCATTTCAGCATAGATGGTTACTTTCCCTCTTGCCACAGGCTCTGCAGGAGATGTCAGTTATTGCTTTCTTTCTCTGCTATGCTCAATCCATTCCAAGGCAGTCAGAGAGCTGTCTCCCTTCCCATTGAGAGAGGATCTTCTCCAGTAGCCTTTGGACTGGGAAGCAGCTTTAGTATTTGCAAATGTAGATGCACAGAAGCTCTTCTTCCTCTTACCAGGTTCATCAGAAGAACCAGCAGCAGAGGCCTGGCTGTTTTCTTGATCTGAAATGGGAGGTGCCATCCCTGGTTTTGTCTGGAGGACAGTTTCTTTCCTGGGAGACATACTACCAAAATCATTGCTGTCAAATGTACATATTGTTCTTCTTTTGACTTTGTGGGAAGTGGAAGGAAGTGGAAGTGAAATCCACAAAGCCCTTCATTTTCCAAATCTTTCTGTAGCCTCATGCTACTTCACACTATGATTTCACTGTTCCTCCTCTGAAAGGTTTGTTCAATGGTGTCAGACAAATCTTTACATAGTTCAGAATTTTCTAAACTAATTTCTAAAGAGCTGCTCACACTGTAGGAGGGTGTGTGATTTCCATTTTTTCCAAATGTAAACTTTGACCATCAGAATAATACATGGAGCGTCTTCTATGTTTCCTGTCTCTGCAACTCATAACGCTGCTACTTTCCATGGGTATTCTTCCCAAATCCTCACTTTGGCTTTTAGATTCTTTCATATTTTCAATTAAGACATCTCCTAAACAATGACAGTCTTTTTGTGAGTTAGGCATTAAATGACTGCATTGCAGTTTTCCTTCTGCAGCTACTAAGAAGTCATCTTGTCTTTCACACTTTATGTTTAGATCTGGTGAAATTTTAAAGATTTGACAAAGGTTTTCTGCATTTTGAACAGCAGCAGCAAATTCTTGACCCTGCTGCAGAATCAGAGCAGGTTTGGGACTCTCTAATGCCACACATTCTTGAGTTACAGAAGCACAAGAAACAGGACCCTCAGTTCCAGCTTCGGGTTCATTTTCACTTTCTGACTTATTTTTTGCTTTTGGAATATTTTTATTGTTATCAATGTTCATCATATTGGTATTTGGATCTTCATCAGAAGTAGCATTACCAAGCGATGAGGAACTTTTTATATATGAGGAGAATTCAGACACATATTTATCAAAGCCTTGATGCATATGCAAATCGGGGTCCTGAGGCAAAAGATCCTTTCTTTTCACTGGATTTTTAGGAGACTTCACTTCTTCCAGTTTGCCATTTGAGTTGAGATAACCTGAACCCAGTCTTCGGATGCTTGGAACCGAAGGTGTCATCTCAGAGACTTTAGGCGGCTTAGGAATAGGACTGAGGAGGGGCTTCTTAGAAGCAAAGTCTCTTCCCCCATATACAAACTTCTGAACACTTTTCTTTCCCTTTCCTTTCTTCTTTCTGCAACGTTTTAAAACCTGATTCTTAGGAAGTGCTCTCTTTGTACACTTTGCTTCTTGAAACTTCCTCCTATTAATTTTTTTTTCTTCACAAGGCTGAGCTTCTGTATTTAGTAAGTTGCAAACACTCTATTCTACAAAACTGACCAAGTGATTTCTTCTGTTAGACGATATTTTCTCATGGTTATTTGAAGAACTAAAGGTATCAGTGCCTAAAAGAATCTCAGAGATTGATGACTTATTAGAAGAACTCAGAACAGCAAATGATACTTGAAGTGGTTCTATGTTTTCAAGATTCTCTCCTTTGTTGTCAAAATCTGGCTGAGGTAATGGCTCAGGAACTGGTGACTGCTCAAGCATCAGGGAACTGAGACCACTGAAGTCCTTTTTACAAACATGTCCCTACTTTATACAATGGAGTATTTGCTGGCAAAGATTCATCAAACACTTCCAGGCTTAACTGCTCTCCAAAAGTAACTCTCTTCCTCTTCTTCGTATTTAGAAAGGCCAGTGCTTCCAACTTTTCTTCATCTTCCACTTCTCTATCTTTGTAACAGTTTGCGAGATTTGAGATTACGCTCAGATGAGTACCATCATCATCATCCCAGAGGTTGTTACAGTGTTCCTATAAGCTCTCTAGACGCATCTTAACAGAGGGTTTCTTCAGAACAGAGAGAGGTACAAAGGTCTTGGAGGACGGAAGGTCCTTCCTGCACACTGGATTAGCTGGTGTCCTGACATCAGGGACTGTGTCTGCTCACTTCTGCTGTGAATGTGTCAGGTGAAATGGCATTGCTTAATCCTTTGCCCACTATGCAGTCAGCAACCTTGAGTGCATTTGAAGTCTCTGTGCACTCTGAAGGGGGAAGACTTTTCACCTAAAATTCCAGTCTATGTTGAACCAGGTTTAGACGATTTCTTAGAAAGATCTGCAGAAGTTTCAACTGCACATCCTCTGTCTGTATCAACATTGAATATCTGGAGATCAATTGCTTTTCCTTCAGCATCCCTTAGATTTTCATCAAAGTCCCTCTGATAGGATATTTCTGACATTTGGAGGATAACACTGCAGGGAACCCAGACTGCTGGCATGCACTAAGACCTGCCTTTCTGGTCAAGTCTGTCACGTTGGACACCCTTCCTGCCTGTGATAATTCCCGACGGCCTGTCATTTTCTCGTTTTCCCTTATGGAGTGAAAAGCTGACTGGAAGGTGGATATTCATTCTCTTAGAGTTAACATTTTGATACAGTGCAGGGCTGCCCTGGGAAGAAGAATCTTGGGCCAAAGGAGATTTCCTACCATTCTTTATATTTTGCTGCTGAGTGATGAAAGGAGTCAGATGGTTTGTTTCAGGAGAGCCCCGCACCCCAACTGCAGAACATTGTCTGAATTTTTTAAGGTAGGTTGATGACTTTCCTTCAGAATTCCTAACAAAGCTTTCGGGTGTAATTCCCAACAAAGCTTTCGGGTGTAATTCCCAGTTGCTCTACGGTTACTGTGGAAAAGTTCAAAGGTGATTTAAAAGTATCTGGTGTGCAAGGATTAGGAGGTAATTCAGCATGCTTCTGAGGAGTCAATCTTCCCAGTTCCCAAAATGAAAGAGGCATTTCCAGCATTGTTCATTGCAGACTCCTTGGTTTCAGGGGGCTTGTCTTTTGAATTGGCATCCGTCAGGAGAGTCTTGCGGAGTTAGAAGTTTAGTTGTTTCTAAGTGGGCTTCTTAACAGACAACCTTGAAAAGATCATGACTGTTGGCCGGGTGAGGTGGCTTATGCCTGTAATCCAAGCACTTTGAGAGGCTGAAGCTGGCAGATCACCAGAGGTTGGCAGTTCGATACCCACCTGACCAACATGGAGAAACCCTGTCTCTACTAAAAATGCAAAATTAGCCGGGCATGGTGGTGCATGCCTGTAATCCCAGCTACTCGGGAGGCTGAGGCAGGAGAATTGCTTGAACCCGGGAGACAGAGGTTGCGGTTAGCCGAGATTGTGCCATTGCACTCTACCCTGGGCAACAAGAGTGAAACTCTATCTGGAAAAAAAAAAAAAGATCATGACTGTTACCAAATGCAGAATAGAGTGTTTCCAAGTATAAGCAATCATTTAGAAAAAGAAGTAGGCTTTTATTCTTGAAAATATTTTCAGCCTTCAATTTTTGTCTAAATGACTCTCTCCTCAAAATTCAGTGGGTGTCAACAGTCTTCTCTCTATTCTCTTTAGGGTTTTCTTTATGATAACTACTAAGAAGGAGGGCTTGCATTTCCAAAGCTTAAGACAATATTCCATTTGCTAAGATTGAAACAAACATAAAAGCTAAAGAAACACAAAGGCAATAAAAGAACATATCAAACCATAGATATTTTTTGAAATGAGGATTGTATTTCTGGTTTCATATGATAAAACTTTTGTATATCTATAATGTGATGATGCTGTAATCAATCACATGAGTATCAGGATGATAGGATATTTCCAGTGTCTGACTTCAAAAGCCCAGACCCCAAATCAGTGAGTCAGAAATGACAAATTCAGGGGAGGTATTCATAGAATAAATTTCTGCAGGTGTTCATATAACCTACTCTTTATTTATGCCCTTCTGATTAATAAATCTGTCCCTGAATTCCTTAAACATTTAAATGTAATATATGCAACAAAAGGAGCCAGACCTGCCCTTCATTCTGCTGGTGTTTCTGGTCTTTAGAAGAAGCCATATTAATTCTTATCTGAAATTTGTACATCAATTCCATTTTTTTACCTTCTCATAGTACCAAACGTATCAAAAGAGTAGTCAGTATTTAATATTTTCATTTCTTTTTTAAATCCGGGTATTGATTAGCACCCTAAAATCTAGATTCTGTTTTGCTCTAGTGAAACTGCTGCCTTAAAGATCTTCACTGCTTTAAACATTTATTATTTCTTTGTGGTGATAACATTCAAAATATTTTCTTCTGGCTGTCTTAAAATATTCAATACATTAGTATTTACTGTAGTCACCCTACTGTGTAATAGAACACTAAAACATATTCTTCTAAACTGTAACTTTGTACCCATTGACCAACCTCTCTCAGTTCCCCCCACCCTCCACCCTCCCCAGACTTTGGTAACAGCAATTCTACTCTCTAATTCTATGAAATAAACTTTTTAATATTCCACATATGAATGAGATCATGTGGTGTTTATCTTTCTGTGCTTTAACAGAGTGTTATTAAGGTTCAGGTTCATCCATGTTATTGCAAATAACAGGATTTCATTCTGTTTTATGGCTTTATAGTATTCTACTACACACCCTCACATACACACAGTTATCTAACCATTCATCATTAGATGGGTGTATAGGTTGATTCTATGTCTTGGCTACCGTGAATACTGTTGCAGTAAACATGGGTATGTAGATGTCTCTTCCACATACTGATTTCATTTTCTTTGGATATATACCTAGTAATGGGATTGCTAGATTATATGGCGATTCTATTTTTAGTTTTTGAGAAACTTCCATAGTGGAGGTCATTATGGCTGTGCTAACTTACATTCCCATCAACAATGTATGAGTTCTCTTTTCTCCTCACTATTTGTTACTTTTGATAATAGCCATCCTAGCTGGGATGAGGTGACTTTCAATGTCGTCACCACAAAGAAAAGATAAATATTGAAAGTGATAGACGTAGCAATTATCCCAATTTTATCATTAGGCTATGTACACATGCATTGAAACATCACATTTTATCCAATTATTAGGTGTCAGTTATAAATAAAAAATTGAATTTAAAAAGTCACTGAATTTTAAAATATTAACTCTAATGATCTTCTTTTTGTATTTAGTCTTGATATTTCTGTGGATGTACATTTTCCATTATTGTCTTTATCTTTAATGTCTTCTTTGATATCTCAGTCTAGGATGCCAGTTTGTGTGAAACAGGCACACATTCAAACTAACTCAAGCAAAAAAAAAAATTAACATAGGGATATAAGGCTGTATTATGGAACTTGAGAGCAGAAGGTATAGATAGGCCATTTTCTTTCATTCAGTTCTCTTAACATATGTGGAGATAAATGGCCAGCTTGGCAGATACAGTCTACATGTATGCTATAATAAACTTGAAAAGAACAACTCTAGACTTACATCAGTAAATCATTCAGCAAACCTTGACTTGGGGCTACAATGGTGAACATGCAGCTTTCTGAAATTGGAGATGCTTTGTTATTTGTTGTCTTGAAAAAGCTGTCAGCAAAAGCCACAGGTTTTGACACTAAATAACCGTTCAGTTCTAACCTCAACCATTTAAAGTATCATTTTATTTAAAATCCTTAGAAAGAGGACTGAATATGTCTAGCTGCCATCAGATGTCTACTGTGACAAAATCAGCAATGGCCAGGGGGCATGAGGTTATATGGCACTTATATAGAACTTAGGCCTCAATGCAGCAGGGACTTTCAATAATGAACAATTTTCAGAGAAGGAATTTGCACCCTGTATTATAGATACATCTGAATTTCATTGTAGTTCTTTCCTGAATCTCCTGTCATATTTACTGTTTCTTCTTTCCCTGTTGCTTCCCAACTCTCAGATTTATCAAACAAGAACTTTCCTTTGATTATTTTGTTTTTCCTTAATACTCTTCCTCTTAAAATCTTAAGGCTTTGATTATCACTGATATGTAGGTGAATATGAGATCTTTATTTCCAGATCTTATCCAGTTCCTAATGCTTGACTCACAAGTCCTTTTGGATTATAAAATTTTCCACCTGGATGTCTCATAGGTAAATCATCCTCACTATGTCCTGAATGGCACAGATCATCTGCTCAGATTCCTTTCGTCCAGTTCTCTTGATGTCATCTTCGTCATGTGGGCCCAAAACATTGAGCTCATCTGTATGTTTGGCATCATGATTTCTCATATCCCATTATTCATCAAGCCCTATTGATTTAGCTAGACCAATTTTAACTTGATTTAGCTTGACCTCCACCTAATCTCTAAATTCTGGGTGATCATGTGCCCAGGAAAAAGCAGAGAAAGAACTTTGAAAGGACAACTGCTATTCTGTCCTTTGCAGTTCCTGCCTGTGCTTCAAGGCTCACATGATATTTCCACAAAGAAGCTTTTTCTGAATCTAACCAAAAAGAGTAATGCTTACAACTAACAGTTTTCCGATACTGAATATATGCCAGGAACTAGGCTGTGTGGCTTGATTTGATGCCTTCCAAAATTCTGCAAGATCTTTTCACTATTTCTACAGATGGAAAATTATAACTCCCACAGATTAAGTGATTCAGCAAAGACTACAGGACTTGGAAGAGCTGGAATCATGATCTCTACTTCTAAACTCCCACAGAATTTTATTTCTTTTTTAAAGAACATCTCCTTATGTTGTATCACTGTGAGGTGTCTCACTTCCCTCCCAGAATGGGAACTTCCTGAGGCCAGGGCTGATTTCTCTTCTAGCAGTCGTGGTATCTAGCAAAATATTTTGTATGTAGGTAGCTTTCATTAAATATTCATTGAATAAATGACTTGTCAGCTAAAAAGAGTTCTGAACTCACAGATAATGTAAATACAGTCAGTTTGGATGGAGTGTCTATTTAACCAGGAGACTTCAGTATAAATATTTTATAAATAAAATTAGAATGATGATCTTTATTTATTGCCTGTGCCACAGGACTATGCTTACATATTTAGACTAGATTATCTTAGTGAAATCCTTTGATATTTTAGAGAAATTGGAATGTGTGAAGGTGAAGTCTTTTTTTTAAAATGCATGTATTTATTTTTTAAGCTTTTACTTTTTACCATGTGTTATATATGTCACTAAATAAGTGTTATTTTTTTTTTGCAATAATGTCTATTGTGATGAGTAGGAATTGATTAGAAATAGCTATATTTATTTCTTACTAAGTATTTATTAACAAGATCTGTAGGAGACCAATTAAAGGACTCAGGATCTATATAGAAAGTCAAACATAATTAGCTTTCTATGTTTTCAATGATGTGTTACAAGGCATAATCCATATTGAAAATGTTTGATGAAACTAAAATTATTATACAATGTAGTTTGAGCATAGAAATTGAATTAGATATTATTTTCATCCTAGGCCTGTACTTTACTTTAGAATAAAATGGCATAATTATATTTTCCCTAAAGCCTATGAAAAAGCTGAGATAAACTATCTAATTTCAGAAAATATAATTTTAATTTGTATTTGAAACCTTGGATAGTGTGTGTGTGTATGTGTGCACTTGTGTGTATTTGGGGGTTGTCTGTGGTTGGTCATGGGGAAATCGAATTGAATCAAATTTACTATTATTTTAAAAGAAGAATGAATTGCACATTATTATACTATAAATCATTCTTAGGCATCTTAGAAAAATAGCTAAATGCAAAGACTTTGAGTCAGACAGTTATTTCAAATTTGGCTCAGTTTACTTTTAAGATATACCCTTGGTGTGATACTTCACCTCTCTCAGCCTCCTATTTCTTCTTCTAAAACAAAGAAAGTACATTTTATACATTTCAAGCAGTATATATGAAGCAAACACCAGATGTTAATTAAGCAAATTGTATATACAACGGTAAAAAGAAACTTAAGCAACTAATGTTACATCAAGGAATATAAGGCAGGTACGTTAATATCAAATTATGGTACAGATTTTTATAGGATTTAGAGTTAGACTTAAGATGAGTTTCTGGCCCCTTGTAATTATGTGATCTGAAGCATAGTTTCTTCAAGTCCACTGCCTCCACCACCTGTCCCTACCCCGGCAACCAAGTCAACATGCTCTAGTTCTTGTCAGACACTGTCACACACTCCTGCTGGTGCCCCTGTTTCTGCTCTTGCCTACTTGTTCTCAGAACAGCAGCCTGAGTGATCTTTTAAGAATGTAATAAAATTGTGTCATGCTCCAATTTTAATCCTGTAATATCTTTTCATTACATTCAGAGTAAAATACAAACTCTACCCCATAGTTAAGAGAGAACTAGTCCCCAGCTCCCTCTTTGATCTCATCAATCTCTTTTCTTTTTTTTCCCTCCCTACTCCCGCTCCCTTCCTCCCTTATTCCCTCCCTTTCTTCTTCTTTCCCTCCCTCCCTCCGTCCCTCCTTCCTTCCCTCCTTTCCTCCTTTGCTTCTTTCCTCCTTCCCCTCTCTCACTCTTCTTTTTCTAAGTCTCTTTTCTTTGTCTTTTGCTTTCTGTCTCTTTCTCATTTCAACTCAAATGTCTCTTCCTCAAGATGTTCCCTGACTGCCACATGCAAAGTCTCATCTTCCCTGATAGTCTCTTCCACATCACTTTAAATTTTCACAGCACAGATCACTTTCAGAAATCACCATGTTGATATATGGTGTTTTTGGTATATTCTCTCCCAAAACAGTGTAAGACCCATGAGACAAGTGACTGCAGATCAGGTTTTGATTCACTTCTGTTTTGTGTCCTCTTGCCTAGCAGAATGCTTGACTCAGCAGAGACTCAATTAATATAGAATAAATCAATAAATTAGCAAATGACTGGGGTGAATTCTATCTTGAAGTGATGCTTTTCATCACCTTCTATTTTTTATTTGTCAACATTTCTTTTTGTAAAATATATTCATTGTTTAGAACAGTTTTAGATACATGTGAAGATAGTACAGAGAGTTTCCATATACCATGCACTCAGTTTCTCCTATTACTAACATCCTACATTAGTATGGTACATTTGTCACAGAAATGAACTATATTAAATACATTATTATTAAGGGCCATATTTTATTCATGTTTTTCTAGTTTTTACCTAATTTCTTTTTTCTGTTCCGGTATCCCATACAGGATACTACATTACATTTAGTTGTCATGTCTCCTTTGGCTCTTCTAGGCTGGGACAGTTTCTCAGACTTTGATTTTAATGATCTTGACAATTTTGAAGAGTACTGGTCAGTCATTTTGTAGAATATTCTTCTGTTGAAATTTTTCTGATGTTTTTCTCATGATTATACTGGGGTTTTAAATAAAAAGACAAAAAAAGCTTAATAAGAAAAAATGAACAAATATATAAAAATGCATGCCACAGAATAGGCCTTATAAAAATGAATGTAAGCCTCTTCATACTGGAAACGATTCTCAGAAATGCTAGCAATTAGGGAAACACAAACTTTATACTACAGGGAAATACCTGCATCAATCAAGCGCAATTATCAAAACAACTGAAATCATACTGCTCTGTTGAGGATGTGGAAAAATGGGAGTTGTCAGGCTTTACTAGTATATGCTTTACTAGTATATGAATGACTAGAATATTTTTAGAAAGTATTTTTTTAATCTGCTACAATTAAAAGTATACATACTCTTGTGTCTGAAAGTATAAACATTCTTGTATTTTTTTTTTGCTGTGAAATGCTAATGCACATACAGAAAACTATAGGAACATAAATATAATGATTAATGAATTATTATAAAGCAAATATTTGTGTATTCACTAGGTGAAGAAATAAATCATTTTCAGAAAGCTTTTTTGTAACCCTTTCAAATAAAGAAGTCCTAGTGCTGTCTTCAGCAACATATAAACCAATTAAAACATTTTTATTTCCCTGCTTTTTCTACTCTCCTAAATTTTCTTTTTCTTTACAGTTTTATGCTTTATAAAAATGTAATATTATAGTGTATATTCTTTTATGTCTGGATTAACTGTATATTCTTTTGTGTATGTTTGTAAGATCATCTATACTGTGTGTATAGCTGCTGTTTGTTTATTTTTATTTCCTTGACATTGAATACTTATCTTTGGGTCATCAAGCTCAACTAGACAGACTAATATGATTATTATAGACCACACTAACTGCTGACCTCACTTAGCAGGATACCACACAGGGAACAGCATGCCAGCACACCAGCAACTGTGTACCTTCTGAAAGAGTTCTCCACAGAACAGAAATGAGAGCTAGTCTTCTATAGCTACTCCAAATGACTGTGCGTGAAAGAGTACGAGACTTAGAAAGCTGAGTGTAATGGATACATAGCCTTGGAATCCTTTGTCCCAAAGTAGAATCAATGACTTTAAAAAGTAATTGGATTTATGCATTCCTGTAAAGAACATGTGCTTAGGGAAGCCCAAAGTGTCTCCTAATAAGGTATTTATAATTTATTCACAATCCAGATGTAATGTGTCAATCAGGAGTCTTTTTTTTTTTCCATAAGCAGTGGTCCCAATAACACAGCTGACATCCACTTTTGCTATATTTTTAGGGGAATGGAATTAGAAAAAAACCCAAGCTCAAAATTATACATTATAAAAAGAGTATTTTGTGTCACCCTTTATTCACAGACATACCACATTTTTTGGTCCACAAGATAGAATGTTGGTTTGATTCCATATTTTATCCCTTATGAAAAATGTTGCTGTGACCATTCTTATACATGTTCCCTGGTACATAGGACATATTTCTATTGAATATATATATATATAAAATTGTGATATTGCTAAGTCAGTGGGTATGTCTGTCTTGAATCTTCATAGAAAACACACAACTGTTTTCCAGTTGGTGGTTTTACCAATTTACACAACCACAAGCAGTTTGTGAGAATGTCTATTACTCCATATCCTCTTCAATTTCTGGTATTGCCATTCTTTTAAGTGTTAACCCTTCTGGTGAATGTGAAGTAGCGTCTAATTTTGATTTTAATTTGGATTTCCCTATTTATTATGTTGATGATTATTTCCATATTTATTGGCCACTTGGATTTCTTCCTTTGTGAATTACCTGTTTAAATTTCTTCTCCATGTTTCTATTTATTGGGAGTTCTTTATATAGTCTGTATGTGAGCCCTTTATCAATTACATGTTGAAAATATGTTCTACCACTTAAAGTTTTGCCTTTTCATTCTCTTATACATTCTAATTTATTTTTTGGAAGACACAGTCTTATAATAAGAAAATAATCATATGTATAAATGTATTTATAAACAGAGATGGTAACCAAAATATTTAACTATAGATATAGTGCAAGGGTTGATAAACCAGAATAGTGTGCCCCTGTTGAATGTCAGGTCGGTGTATGAGGGTGTTTTTATAATTATTATTATTACTGCATTGGTTAGCACAACCAACATTTTATAGGAAGTAACATGAAATGTCAATCAATAAGGAGTTATTGCATTTGCTGGAGTATATCCATTTTCTGCATATTAAGATCAATTTAACTGTAGGAGGTGAATGTTGGAATCTGAAAGGATGAAATACCAAAAATATAATTCTGGGAAATAAATAAAATTCTTTAAATGATATTTATTTACATTTTAAAAGGGGTGTTTATTTGTGAAACACATAAAAACATGACAAAAAACTTCACTGGCCACTTTACACAATAAAATAAGTGATAATAACATACCTATTTTTGCAAATGTAAAGAGGTATATTAATGACCATGGCACAGGTATAACAGTGATAAGCAATAAACCACATTTATAAAGGATTGGACAAAAGGAAATGTGTAAGTATATATTGCTATGGTTGGTAATTGTGTGCACCCAAATTTTTAACTGTGGTCATCTGATATACTTTAGTGAACAACCTAAGTCTTGACAAGTTTGAGCACAAACTGATGGGTCACTACCACATCCACAGTTAGCTAAAAGAACTGAGATCTCGAGAAATTTTATGTTTTACAAATGCAGCTGTACCAAAAGGACATCACTTCATTTACTGAGGAAGTTTCAGCATTTTTTTTGTACACATACAATGCATGCACACAAAATCAATATTGTGTTAATGCACTTTTGTATAGATAGACTTGCGAAAAATGCATAAAACGAATTAGAACTCTCTGGAAGTCTCTACACAACTTATAACCCCAGTATACTGTAAAATATTTTTTTAAAATGCTGCTAATTAAAAATAGTTGAAAAACAACAACAAAAAAAAAAAAAAAAAAAAGAAGAAGTAAAAAAAACCAAAACCTTTCACATCCCTGTTGGCCATCTGTATGTGTTCTTTGGGGAAATTTCAATTCAGATCCTTTGTACATTTTTAATCAGGTCATTTCTTTTTGCCTACTGATTAATTTCAGTTTCTTGTGTATTTTGGATATTAGCACCTTCTCAGATACATGGTTTACAATTATTTTTTTAATCAATCCATAGATTGCTTGCTCACTCTGTTGATTGTTTTTATACTGTTCACAAAATTTTTAATTTGATGCAATCCCACTTGTCTAGTTTTGCTTTTGTTACCTGTGCTTTGGGTTCATAGCCAAAAAATTATTGTGAAGACCAATGTTAAGAAGCATATTCTCTATGTATTCTTTTAGTAGTTTTACAATTTCAGTTCTTATAAGTATTTAAATCATTTTGAATTGATTTTTGTATGTGGTGTGGGATAAGTGTCTGATTATATTCTTCTGCATGTGGATATTCAGAGACTGTCCTTTCCTTATTGTGTATTCTTTCAACCCATGTCAAAGATCAGTTGACTGTAGATATATGGATTTATTTCTGGATTTTCTGTTCTCTTCGATTGGCTTTTCTATCTGTTTTTATGCCAGTACCATACTGGTTAAATTACTGTGTCTTTATAATATTTTGAAGTCAGGAAATGGGAGGCCTCCATTTTTGTTCATCTTGCACAAGACTGTTTTGGCTATTCAAGGTCTTTGTGGTTCAATATGAATGTTATTATCATTTCTGTAAAAAATGCTATTGGGTTTGATAGCAATTGAATTGAATCTGTAGATCACTTTGGGTAATATGGACATTTTAAAAATACTGAGTTTTCCAATCCATGAACACAGGATTTATTTCTATATCTTCTTCGTTTTTTTATAGTTCTCTTTTCTGTGTCTTCTGTATTTCCTTTATCAATGTTTTATAATTCTCAGTGTATGGTCTTTCACTTCTTTGATAAGTTTACTCCTGAGTATCTTATTATTTTTGTTGCTATTATCAATGGGATTGTTTTCTTCATTTTCTTTTTTGGATAGTTCATTGTTTATATATAGAAATGTTACTGATTATTGTCTGTTCCCTTTTTATCCTGCAACTTTATTGAATCCATTTATTAGTTCTAAGAGATTTTTGTGGATTATCTAGGAATGTCTACATATATGTCATCTGCAAGAAGAGATAATTTTCTTTCTTTCCAATTTGAATGCCTTTTATTTATTTTTTCTTATAGTACCGTGATGAAAATATATGGTACAAATGGGCATCCTTGTCTTGTATTATGTCTTAGAGGCAAAGTTTTTCATTTTCTTTCATTGATTATGATATTGGCTGTGGGTTTTTGATTTGGTGGTCTTTATTGTGTAAAGTAAATTGAAGTAAATTTGTTTTACATCCATTTTCTTGAGAATTTTAATCATGATTGAAGTTAAACTTGGGCAAATGCTTTTACTCTGTTGAGATGACTTTTTTTTGGTAATATGGTATATTACACTGATTTATTTTTGTGTGTTGAACCATCCTTGTACTACAGGGATAAATCTCACATGGTCATGGTGTATAATTGTTTTAATGTGTTGTTATATTTGCTTTGCTAGTATTTTATTTATGATTTTTGCATTTACGTTCACTAGGGATATTGGCCTATAGTTTTATTTTCTTGTAGTGTCTTTTTATAGTTTGAGTATCAAGTCCATGCTGGCCTCATAAAGTGTGTTTGGAAGTGTTCTCTCTTCTATTTTTTGCGAGAGTTTAAGAGAGTTGGTAGTAATTCATCTTTGAACGTTTGGTTTAATTCCACCATGAAACCACGTGGTCCTGGGCTTTTCTTTGTTGGGAAGTTTTTCATTACTAATCTAATCTTGTTTTTCTATTGGTGTGTTTAGCCTTTCTATTTCATCTGGATTCAGTTTTGCTAGCTTGTATATTTCTAGGAATTTATTAATTTCTTCTAGGTTATCCAATTTGTTGGTATATAACTGTTCATAATAGTCTTTTATGGTCCTTTTATTTTTGAGGCATCTGTTGTAATGTTTTCACTTGCATTTCTGACTTCTCTTTTTTGCTTATTCTAGCTAATGGTTTTTCAATTTTGTTTATTTTTTTAAGAAAACAACTAGTTTTGATGATTTCTAGTTTTTATTCTTTATTTATTCCTACTCTTATATTTATTATTTCCTTCTTTCTGTAAACTATAGGATTATTCTTTTTGTAGTTCCTTGAGGTATAAAGTTAAGCTGTTTTTTTCAGGTATTTCTTCATTTAATATGAGTATTTATTGTTATAAGTTTTCCTCTTAGTACTGCTTGTGCTGCATCCCAGAAGTTTTGGTAAAATGTGTCTATAGGTTGGTTGGTTTGTGAGCACTGAGAAAAGTATGTAAAGATAGACACTAAGTCATTAATCTTGGCTGTTAATCTTGACAGTTCGAACTAGAGGCAGCAGTGTTGGGAAGCAATCTATTAACTTTTTCATCTTGCATCTCTGAATGTTTGGCTTATTAAAAACAGCACTCTTATCTTCATATTTTAAAAAATGTAATTCCTAATGAAATTACACAAAATTAAATTGATGAAGGGCTTTCTTAACTTCCAAACTCTTCATACAAATGAGATGATTAAAGCTATTTTGGACACTTTATGTAGAGTAGGTTCACATAGATCAAAAATATATTATCCCAGATGACTATTGAGAAACAATTTTCAGCCAACATTCACCTAATATCTTTAAAAGCAAGAATGGAATGAAAATCAGGAAATCAATGATGGGTTACTTATTTCAAAATGCCCAATTATCACAGACTTTGTGTGTTCTAACACATCAGCTCTTCCTCTGTTGTACTGTAGGCTCCATTACGGCTGGATTGTCTATTTTGCTACTGCAATGCAAAACTTAGTGTGTGAGATGTAGAAAACAGTTAATAAATTCTTAGTAAATGAGTTAATAAATGTTCATTTTAAGATTGGCATTTAACTGCCCATTTATAAAATAGCAGTTAAAGAGTTGATTATTTCATTAATTTCTCTTTTCTGGGATATCTTATAGTTTATTCCAGTTTACAGAACATCTTATCATTACCTCTGCTCAGCCTGTGATCATGTAACACTATTATTATTTTTTAGTATATCTGTCTCCCCAGTAGGACTGTGAGTCACTCAGGGACAAAATCTGATTTCTATTTTTTTTTTCTTTATCCCACAGAGCAACAAATTCAGTATATTCTATTTCAGTAAATACAGTAATTTAAAATTTTTTTTAGATTATTCTTTCTAATAGCATGACTACAACAATAATTTTACTTCACAGAAACATAGTTCATTGATTTTACTGTTCACTATTCCTTTGATATTACTTTGATCCCATGCCTATCTTGTAATAATCACTTCAGTTATTCTTTTGCATACACCTTCAACTTAATTTATCCTGCTTCTCTTTGAAATTCGCATACACTCTCTCTACATTTTCCCTTTGGGATCCTTTTAATTCATAATACTTTAAATTCCATATGTGTGCTGATGACTTGAATAATTCATATATCTTGTCTGAATTTTTCTCTGAAATTCAAAGTCATATATCCAACTGCTTACACTCCATCTCCACTTGATGGCCATGGTCATCTCAAATATAGCTTGTCCAATACTAAAATTATTATTTATCTTCACTCCACATCTTCTCCTCTAACAGTGTTCCCCATCTTAGTAAACAGCAATTCTGTCCTTCCAATTACTCAGTTGAATCACGACTTCTTTCTTTCTCTCATGCCTAATTTCTTTTTTTATTATTATTTTTATTTTTTAAAGAAAGAAGAAGAAAGAAAAAATGGGGAGAGAGAACAGAATTCTTGCTCTATTGCCCAGGCTGGAATACAATCTAGGAATAGGTATTAAAAACCTCTTTTATGCCGATAATTGTACTTAACAGAGACAGGAAGGAATAAGGGAAGAAAATAACAAACAAACAGC
>CAUYLG010078411.1:0-36699 GCA_963573385.1 Cacajao melanocephalus | reverse complement strand
GGTCCCATTTGTTTATTTTGGCTTTTGTTGCCAATGCTTTTGGTGTTTTGGTCCTGAAGTCCTTGCCTATGCCTATGTCCTGAATGGTTTTGCCTAGATTTTCTTCTAGGGTTTTTATGGTGTTAGGTCTTACGTTTAAGTCTTTAATCCACCTGGAGTTAATTTTACTGTAAGGTGTCAGGAAGGGGTCCAGTTTCTGCTTTCTGCACATGGCTAGCCAGTTTTCCCAACACCATTTATTAAACAGGGAATCCTTTCCCCATTACTTGTTTTTGTCAGGTTTGTCAAAGATTGGATGGTTGTAGATGTGTGGTGTTGCCTCTGAGGCCTCTGTTCTGTTCCATTGGTCTATATCTCTGTTTTGGTACCAGTATCATGCTGTTTTGATCCCCTTTTTAAACTTCCACACATGAGTTAGAACATGCAATATTTGTCTCTCTGTGCTTAGTTTATTTCACTTAACATAATGACCTCCAGTTCCATCCATGTTACTGTAAATGACAGGATTTCATTCTTTTTTATGGCTGAATAATATTCCATTCTGTATATGTATATAACCCCTTTTTTAAAAAAAATCCATGTATTCATTGATGGGCACTTAAGTTGAATCCATATTTTGGCTTTTGTGACTAGAACTGCAATAAACATGGAGTGCGGGCATCTCTTTGTTATGCTAATTTCCTGTCTTTTGGATATACAGCTGGTGGTAGAATTGCTGGATCATATAGTAATTCTATTTTTATTTTTTTGAGGAAATGGCATACTGTTCTCTACAGTGGTTGTGCTAATTTACATTCCCACCAACACTGTATGGTTCCCCTTTTTCCACAACTTTGCCAGCATCTGTTATTGCCTCTTTTTGATATAAGCCTTTTTAACTGGGGTGAGGTGATATCTCATTGTGGTTTTGATTTGCATTTCTCTGATGATTAGTGATGTTGAGCACTTTTTTTATATGCCCGTTAGCCATTCGTGTATCTTCTTTTGAGAAATGTCTGTTCAGATCTTTTGCCCATTTTTTAATCAGATTACTTGGTTGTTTGCTGTTGAATTCCTTGAGCTCCTTATAAATTCTGTATACAGCCATGGATGAGAACTACTGGTTTTAAAAATCATTCTGAATCTGCTCTAATTATGTCCATGAACTTCTAGGGGTTTATGATTTTCCCGAACCCACAGGTATTATAAGGAGACCACTTAAATATGGATTTATAAGTTGGCACCATCTAATTGGTTCATCATAATGATCAATGATCAGAAATGTTTTGGGGTGTTTGTGGAGTCCTGATAAGTAAGCAACAATGAGGAAGGTGATCCAGGTCATGGGTGGCAGGGAACAATTATTCTGAGAGTTGGCTAACTACAAAAAACCCCCTGGCACAACATTCCATTCCCAAATACCTTGCTCCACATGTGGCCCAGCAGCACGACCTTATCTGCACACAGCCCCTCCAGTATGACCCCATAAAACTTCCCTGCAGCCTTTGCCTCTTTGCCAACAGCCCTTCTTTGCTGTGCCGCCCATTGCTATTTACTTTCCCTCTAATAAACTTGCTTTCTTTAACTCACTGCTATTTTGGTAAATTCTGTTACCACCTCGATGCCAGCCCCAGCCAGTCGTCACCCACCACAGTTTCTAGCTTCTGAGGGAGATGGGAAAGAGTGATGAATGATAGAAGAGCCTCACTTACTGAACACGTGCCATGGCCCCAGCTGTGCCAAGGATCCAGTATCTGTGACAGTGCTCAGTCCTTGCAACAAGCCTTGAAGTGAGTCCTAGTGTACAGATGAAAATTATTTATAGATGCGGAAATGGAGCTAATGTGGCTAAGTATGACTTTCAACCTTGGCTTACCTCACCCCACCAGTCTGGTTCACGTGAGGAGAGAGAGGTAGGCGCTATGTTGGGAGTCATTTTAAATGCAAAATAAATGATGACGAGTTTGAAAACCCTTGTTGTGTCTCTATGTTCGGAGCTTAAGAAAAGCCTCAAAAAGTGCAAAATAGCCTTTTTACTGTAAACCAAAAAGTATCTGAGGCGGGTCTAAATCAATTAAGAAGTTTATTTTGCCAACGTTTAGGATGATGACCCATGACACAACCTCAGGAGGTCCTGAGAACATATGCCCAAGGTGGTTGGCTTACAGCTTGATTTTATGAATTTTAGGGAGACATAAGACATCAACCAATACATGCGAAGTAAGTATACATTGGTTTGGTCCAAAAAGATGAGCTGTCTTGAAGGGGGTTTGGGGAAAAGTTGAGGGTTGGTGCAGCTTCCAGGTCATAGGTGGATGAAAAGATTTTCTGACTGGCAATTAGTTGAAAGAGTTCATTTATCATCTAAAGACTTGAAATCATTAGAAAGGAATGTCTGGGTTAAGATAAGGATATGTGGAGACCAAGGTTCTTATTACGTAGATGAAGTCTCATAGGTGGCTGCCACCTTAGAGGCAACAGATAGCAAATGTTTCCTATTCAGATCTTTAAAAGATGTTAGACTCTCAGCTAATCTCTTCAGGATCAGAAAAAGACCTGGAAATATAAGAGAATTCTCTATTTAATGTACATTTCCTCCCCCCATGAGACAGTGTTGCAGGGCCATTCAAAATATGTCAAAGCAATGTATTTTAGGGTACAATACTTTGATTTCTTTCAGGGCCTGATTTATTTAGATTTGAATATTTAAATTATTAGATTTAATTTATTTAGATTATTAGATCATTTACATTTTTAGATATTATTTAGATTTTGATTTATTTAGATTTAAGAACACAAATTTATTTTTTATTTTAAAACATAAATAGAGATGAGGTTTCCCTATATTGCCCAGGCTGGTCTTGAACCCCTGGGCTCAAGTGATCATCCTACCTCAGCCTCCCAAAGTGCTGGGATCACAGGCATGAGCCATCACGCCCAGGCTTTAAAGAATACAAATCTATTAGAAAGATTTATTTAATGCAGAGTAGCTATGGGTTGTTAAGTGTTTTTCTTAATCAATGAACAAAGAAGTAGGAGGTTTGTGAAAATTGATTCAGGGGTTAGGAACTTCATCATGTATAAAAATCTTCATATTAATAATAATAGCAGTGGAAATACTAATTTGCTGGGTGTATCCACTTTGTGGCAGCATTTCGTGAAGCACCTTACAAATATTATATCAAATAATTCTTATAATGATCCTATATCTGACATAGGAAGTAAAAATGTTCCCCTTTTTACAATCAAATGAAATGAAGCCCAGAGTGATTAAATGGTTTTCCTGGCTGGGCAAGGTGGCTCACACCTGTAATCCCAGCACTGTGGGTGGCTGAGGCAGGAGGATCACTTGAGCCCAGGAGTTCAAGACCAGCCTGAATAACATAGTGAGATGCTGTATTTACAGATAATAATTTTTGAAAATTAGCCATGTCATGGCCCATGCCTGTAGTTCCAGCTACTTGGGAGGCTGAGGTGGGAGGATCACTATGCCCATAAGGTCGAGGCTGCAGTGAGCTATGATGAAATGACTGCACTCCAGCTTGTGAGACAGTGAGATACTGGAGTGAGACCCTATCTCAAAAACAAAAACAAAAACAAACCCATGTATTTTCAAGGTCTCATGTTTGGTCAGGGATGGGGCAGATGGGCTGTGAGGTTTTTGAAAGCTTGTAAAATACCGGGCAAGGTAGATGGCTGGGGAACCATCACTTATATACTGAGTACCCACTAGGCTTAGGTGCTGTGCCAGGTGTTTTCCCTTACTTGAACTCCTTTGCTATCCTACCAATACCATCCTGCCTTTCCCCTCTAAAGGACCACAGCCTGGCTGGGTTCCGAGGTGGCATTTGGGAAGTACAGGTCTTTCCTGGAAGCCTGCTTTCCTTTAGATCCTGCCCCTGCAGTCCTTCCCAGCTACGGCTCAGAGTCCCAAGGGAGAAGCCCGGCCGCTGACAAGTTTCCTTCAGCTCAGACAGAGCTGGAGGGGTGAGAAGGTGCAGAGGCATCCCTGAGGGGCCCCGTGGATATTTGCTCAGCCCCCATGATCTCAACCAGATGTGAGGAGCACAGTTGGCTAATTAAGCTGAAAGCAGCATTAAGAAGCCTAGGGAGGAAATCAATACATCTGTTCCCCTCAGATCCTCACTTGGCTCCTTTGTGTTGCTTCTTGGTAAGAATGGGGCCCGCTCCTCCCAGCTAAAGGCCAGTGGTTGGGTGGGGTCGGGGGAGATGAAGAGGAGGGGAAGGCAGTTAGGAGGAGCTACCCAAGAAGCAATGTTTTCTTCCTCCCTTCTACATGGGCGCCTCTGGCTACGCATTTTACATTTGGTGGAACCAGCCCCATTTCTATTTGGGAATAGCTTGCAGGCCTGATTTTCTTTTCATCCAATTGACAGAATTTGCAGTATTCCCTATCCCTCCTGCTACACTGATTTTTTTTTTTAATTGTGTAATGTGAGCTTCCTCCACTGCCCCATTCATGAGAGAAATAAGGCCATGATCTGGATTATCAAGGGGGATACATAAAACAAAATTTTAACGAAAGCCCTACATTTGACCTCATGTGCCTGGGTAACTCAGCCCAGTGTAATGCAGATGCAAGGACCACTCAGCTCTCCCCCAGTGCAAGTGATGCAAAAACCAAGGGAAGCTCAAAATCATTTCTTTTTTTAATCTGGTTTATAGTGAAGCCAGGGATTGGACGCAGATATTCACTACCACCCAGTGTGCCCCCAACCTCCTCTGTCACCCAGGTGGGAACAGGAAAAAGGTGTAAAAAGAAGGTAACAGATGGTCCTATATTGAGTATTTATTAGCTGCCATTCAGTGAGTAGTCAGTTCTACATCTTCTTGTTTTTATTATTGCTTATAATAAAAACTAATATTTATGAAGTGTTTATATTTGCCAGAAATTGTTCTAAGTACCTTTTTATTCTCACCTGTTCTTATATCATCTGCAATTCAAAGGGTAACTGATTTCGAGGTCACAACCTCCAACTCAGGTCTCTGATCCCAAGCCTATGTCGTGATCATAGTGCTAGGCTGTGTTTCCTCTTCTACATGTTTTAAGCAAGTTAGTTGTCATAACCTTCGTAATAATGGCGAATTACTCCCATCTTCATTTATAGGCTAGGAAACTAAGTTAGGCTCAAGAAGGGGAAGTAAAGTTAAGGGGAAGTAAATTAAGCAGCAGGGTAAGCCCCAGCTATGGCTGCTGCTGGGGCTGCTACTGTTATTATTAGAGTCTGATCAAGTTTTCGGCATCTGGCCAGGTGCGGTGGCTCAGGTCTGTAATCCCAGCATTTTGGGAGGCCAAGGTGGTCAGATCGCTTGAGGTTAGGAGTTCGAGACCAGCCTGGCCAAGATGGCGAAACTCCGTCTTTACTAAAATTACAAAAACTAGCTGGGTGTGTTGGCGCGCATCTGTGATCCCAGCTACTTGGGAGGCTGAGGCCTGAGAATTGCTTGGATCTGGGAGGTGGAGATTGCAGTGAGCTGAGATCCAGCACTGCACTCCAGCCTGGGCAACAGAGTAAGACTCTGTCTCAAAACAAAACAAAACAAAACAGCATCCATTCTCTGACTCCTTGAAGCACAACCTTTTGACTATTTTGTTCCCTGTTGAATGGGTGAATTCCAAAACAGTCTACTTTTTTGCTCCTCTGTGTGGCTGTAACCTTCAGCAGGGCTGCCTGGGTTAGAACACTGTGGATTCTCCACGAAGGTCTCCTGCCAGTGCCTGCCTCCATCCCCCTGGGAGAGTCTCCTTACTGGGCAGCCTGCAGCCCTAACTTTCACTGCCTCCCATTGATCTTTCAATTTGGAAGATACGTAAGAACATCAGTGAAATAGAGAGATGCCAATGAAATAAAAACTTACCCAAGCTTTATATATTTAATCTTCAGAAATACTTGGAAACCACTATAAGTTAATGTCCACCAAGGTCCAGAAAGTGTGCAAATGTATTTATTAAATCTAAATCAGTTTTTCACACCTGGTAGGCTTCTGTGATGTCCCGAGTCACAACACATCAAAAGGAAAGTATATTACAAGAAATAAGAAATTAAGAAATATTTTATTGTCTGCATAATCCAATGTCCACTACACCTGAGGGAAGGGATGATTTTTGTTTGCTTTTTTCAGGGTTTCCTGATGTGCAGTTGTGGGGCCTCTTGAGACATTGAGGGTGACTGGATCGTCTCTGGGCCTGTCCAGGGTCTTTTTCTGGACAGTAACCTCTCTTTACCTGAGAGGGTACCCTCATTGCTCTCAGGAAGACCTGGGAAATAATTGAGAAGCCTGGATGCCCTCCTTCTAGATTTGAAAAAAATTTGTTTAAAGTTTGTTAATTGACAAAAATCATATATATTTATGGTGGACAACATGAAGTACTGACATGTGTATGCATTGTGGAATGGCTAAATCAAGCTAATTAGAATATGTAGTAGCTCACATACTTCTCTTTTTTTGTGGTCAGAACACTAAAAATCTATTTTGTGATTTTCAAGGATACAATACATTGTCATGAACTGTAGTTACCATGCTGTGTAATAGATCTCTTGAACTTAATCTTCCTATATGGCTAAAATGTTATATCCCTCGGTCAACATCTCCCCAACTCCACCCTACCCCTCAGCGCCTAGTAACTATCATTGAACTTTTTAAAAATTTCACATGTGAGACTATGTGGTTTGTCTTTCTGTGTCTGGCTTATTTCACTTAACATGATGTCTTCCATGTTCATCCATGTTCCTGCACATGACAGGTCCTTCTTTTTTAGGGCTGAATATTATTCCGATGTACAGATACCACATTTTCTTTTTCCTCTTCATACACTGGTGGATGCTTTGGTTGATTCCATACCTTGGCTATTGTAAATAGTGCTCTGGTGGACATGGGAGCGCAGACATCCCTTTGCCATATTGACTTCATTTCTCTTGGCTGTAGGCCTAGTAGTGGGTGTCCTGGATTGTATAATCAAGGATTTTAAGTTCTGCCAGTTGCCCTCTCAAATGGGGTTTTGGAATCAGACATACTTAGTTTATACTTCCTGCTCAGTCATGAGCTGGGTGAGCAAGTCATTAAGCTATTTCTTTTCTTTTTTTTTTTTTTTGAGACGGAGTTTCACTCTTGTTGCCCAGGATGGAGTGTGATGGTACCATCTTGGCTCACTGCAACCTCCACCTCCCAGGTTTAAGTGATTCTCCTGCCTCAGCCTCCTGAGTAGCTGGGATTACAGGCATGCACCACCACACCTGGCTAATTTTGTATTTTTAGTAGAGGCGGGGTTTCTCCATATTGGTCAGACTGGTCTCGAACTCCTGACTTCAGGTGATCCACCTGCCTCGGCCTCCCAAAGTGCTGAGATTACAGACATGAACCACCACGACCAGCCTTTTCTTTTCTTTTTTGAGATTCTGAAATCTAATCCTTAGAGTTTCTAGATGAGAATAAAGAGTAAAGGTGTATTCTGCTTTCAAAATGGCATATCCCTAACTTAAGACAACATTGACCATGTGCCTAAGGCAGGTCTTGGAGCATAACCCTAACCCTAAAGCTTTCTGCTCTCTTTTAAACATTCCTGCCATTTGCATTTTATTCTATATGCCTATGTTTGTTTCCATATAAATAATGTTCTCTGCCTCCTACTTCTTTGGCTAGAGAATTGACATTCCAGGATGTCTGTATTGTGTGCACCCTGTGATGCCCTAGAGCTCTCGGCATCAGCTACGTGTCACCACCACCTAGTCCCTGAATCATGGGTATCTGAGAAAGTGTCAGCACAGTGCCTGGTGCTTGGTAAGACTCATTTAATCCTGATTCAAAATAATCTCTGGAATAAAGGCTGAAGAGGTCACTGGACAGAAGTTTCTTTGGAGGACACCTGTTTGCCCTTCCCTGTCCCCGGACCTGCTGCTCCTCTGCCTTTATGTGGTTCCAGCTCCTCTTGAGGGACCAGGCACTTGCTACTTATTGAGTTTGTCAGTATTTCCCCCATGGATCTCAGACTGACTAATTAGCCTTTCCTGCCTGATTGCTGAAGCCACAGGGCACTGCCAGGCCAGCATTTTTCCTCATGGCATATGCTGAGACAAGCAGGGCTGGGTATTTAATCCCATCCCTGTCAACTCTGTTGTCTGTGGGTTCCTGTTGGGTGGGTATGTGTGGGTTCACATGTAGGGTACATGCCTGTGTGAACCTGAGGGATATGGGGTGTGAGCTCTGTTCAAGGAGTTAGTGGTTCTTTCCTCAGATGATCAGAGCTGGTCAGAACACTTAGAAAGACTGAAGCCAAAGATTCTTATCAATGTTGAATATAATTTAGCGGATGTGGCTGGAGAGCTGAAACGATTGCCCTGATTCTGATGCAAAAAAAATAAGTTTTAATGTCTAACTTGGACTTTTGGTTTGAAAGAATCGGGATAACTTTTTAAAAGGCCAGGCTGGGCAGAAGATTGTTCTTTCTCTCTTTCTCTCGCATTTATTTAACATAAGTTTTTCCAAGCTGTGGCAGTGTGAGGTTAAAAATGGGTCATGCTGGCCAGATGCGGTGGCTCATGCCTGTAATCCCAGCACTTTGGGAGGCCAAGGCGGGCAGATCATGAGGTCAGGAGTTCAAGACCAGCCTGACCAACATGGTGAAACCCCATCTCTACTAAAAATACACACACACACAAAAAATTAGCCAGGCATGGTGGTGCACACCTGTAATCCCAGCTACTCAGGAGGCTGAGGCAGTAGAATTGCTTGAACCCAGGAGATAGAGGTTGCAGTGATCCGATACCGCACCACTGCATTCCAGCCTGGGCGACAGAGCAAGACTTGTCTCAAAAGAAACAAACAAAAAAAACACAATGGGTCATGCCATCAGTCATCTCCTATGTTTCCCTATCTCTCAACCCCTCCTGTTACTGCAGGGCCGCAATCCTTGCCCAAAGCCCCCTATGTGTTCTTGGGCATACCCAGAGAGTATGCTGTGTGAGCTTACAAGCAAGCCTGGTCGGTTGCTGCAGGTTTCTGCTAGGCACTGCTGCCCTGGCCTGCTACTGGGCCATCTGTGTATTTCTGCCTCTGCTGGATATCACCACATCTGCGGGGCGCTGCTCCTTCCTCATACTCCACTGCCATCTCCTGCAGAACACCGAGCTCTCCCTCCAAGAATGCCAGCCCTCCCACTGGGGCATCATGAGTGCCCATGAACTTTCCAGGCACCAGGCATGGTGGTCAGTGGCAATGTTGGCGGGAGAATGACTGTCTCCAGTGTGTGCTTCCCCAAAGCAGTACTGGCTGTAGCTGCTGCCTGAGGTAGTATTCAGGCATAGAGCTCTTTCAGCTACCACTTCAGGTCCTCTCTCTCTGGGGTACTGGGGCAGTGTGAGGTTAGATCTGAGTAATGAGTTCAAACTGACTTGGGTTTGAAGCCTGAACCTCCTGATCAGTAGTGTCTGTGCTAGGGAAAGTTGTTCAAAACCTTCATTTGTGAAATAGCACAAAAACAGTAGTACCTAACTCAGGGTTGCACGGAGGCAAAATGAGCTGATGCATACAAAACTCCGTGTACTTGGTAAATGCCCTGTAATGTTGGCTGATAGTAATTAGCTAATAGAGTCCAGTGATACAGCACAGAGGCTGGGCAAGGACAGGGACAAGTGACAGATTCCACACTATCAGCAGAATTGCACCTCCCCTCTCACCCTGAGGACTTGATATTGGGTCAAGTTTTCCCATATATATATGTATCTCCTTCTTCTCTTAGGAATTCTCTTAGGAATTTCCCTCTCTGTCACCCAGAGAGAAAGGGAGTGCCTCAGGCCTTCTAATAATCTCCTAAAGGGAATCACCAATTCTTCAGACATATCTGAGTCCCAGAGATGATATAGCTTAGGCTCAAGATGGGAACTGCTCCCTCTTGTTCCCCATTCATCTGACTCTATCTCTCTGTCCATCTATACATCTAAGCATAGTAACATTTTTTGGCATGTGTGTGTGTGTCTGTGTCTTTGTGTGTGTGTGTGCGCATAATTGTGGCTACTGAGTTCTTTGATGTTTACTTAAAATGCCCCCTGTGAGCAGAGACATATAGTAGGCTCATTAGAGAATGCAGAGGAAGGATTTTATTTCACACACTCAAAAAAAAAAAAGTATCTGAATGGCGCATCAGGAAACCTGGACTTGCCTCTTGTCTTGGAGGGCTGAGTTGGATAACGTAGGGCTGATCTTGCCTATATTGGAGAAGAGAGGCTTTCCTGAACAATTTGTGAAAGTCACTGTGAATATACTGATGCTCCCTGAAACCAAGAATCCCCAAAGACACGTTACTGGCTCCAACTTTGTTGGCAATGGGTACACATTTCATTTCCTTCCATCCTTTAGTTCCTCTGGACTATGCAGAACTTTCTACCATTTAATTGACCCTGCTGTGTTTTTGGAGGAAGCTGGCTCAGGTTAACAATAAACCCGGACATAATAGGACTTGGTTTCGGGTGTGGAATTTGGGTGTCTTCTGGGGATACCTGGCACGTTGAAATGTTCAGCAGCACCAGGGTGTCAGGGGTATGAACACTCTTTTGAATCTCCTCCTACAGCTTATACTCACACCACCTGTGCCTGAAGCCCCGGAGCTGTTCTACTTGCCGAGCTGACAGTTTGCAGTGTGGTGGAATGGCAGGAGGCTCCAGAGAAGGGATCATTTCTCCTAAAATACAGTTTCAGCCATTTTCCCACACCCGATGCATGATGTATAGATGCTTGACACTCTTGTAGGCATTCCTAGATTAGCTAGGCCATGGTATATATGCAGTTCCTTTTACACCACCTGTAGTTCTATTTCTTATCTCCTACTGAAGGAAGCGTGTGGATAGGCCCCATGAGGGAGCCTTGCGAAAAGCCTATAAAGGATTTGAAATCTTTGGCAATGGCCATGTGATGGATTTTTCCTTTCTAAAGGATCCAGAGGATACTAAGGAATTATGACCATTGTTCTTAAACAAAGGTAGGCAAAGACTACTACTGCATAGTATAAGTTACATGCATATCTGCTTTGATGGAGAATAGAGAGCTTATGCACATCCCATATCCCATGCTTGGGGTTTCACTGTTCATGCATATTTTCTTACACACACACACACACACACACACACATACACACCCCCCCATTAAATAGGTTAAGAAAAAATAGTTCCTGTGTGTTTTTTTAAAACAAAGCAGAGAGTATTGTAATGTAACTTCACCATTTGTCAGGGAGAAGTTGATTTTTGCTAGAGGCCCACAGTCGTTTCCCAGAGTCCCCAAATTGCATGATTACAGAAGTTGGGCAGATGACCCATGTGTGTTTCAGACTGTGGTACGACAGTAAGGGAATGGCACACATTCCACATCCAAAACCCCAGTCCAAACCAAATCTCCAAAAATTGCTGGCCAAGCATTTATGGCTTTTTCTAAGCAGCAAACCACTAGGCCCTTAGACTCCCCCTTGCCCCACTGCAGGGTGCCCCTGGCCTCTTCTTCCGTGATCTCTCCCTCCTCTTCTCCCCTAGTGCTGGGTGTTTGCAGCATTCTCCTGCTTCTTTTACCATTTTATCTTGCATGGTTCCCTCACTGTTCAATTAGGCTTTGAGCTCTTCAAATGGTGGGGTAGGCAGATGTGGACTTAAGTTTCAGCTCCACCAATTTCTGGCTATATGGCCTGGCTGTTTAAATTCTTAGAACATCCATTTTCTGATTTGTAAAACTGGAATAATAATAATGCCTCTTCAGAAGTTGTTTACAGATATGGTAATAACATCAGGTGCTTAGCACAGTGTCTAGCATATGTTCAATACATGCTAGTTGTTGTTATTATTGTTATTATTTATTGTTTATTCATCCTTTCATCAGATACGACCCTCTCTCGCTGTACTTCCCTGCCTGCTGACACAGAGCAGGAGCACAGCATGCCTTCGCTGAATGAATCATGTCAAAGGGAACACATTCCTCCTTAGGTCATGGGACATGCCAGGAGGAGTCAGCACTCACTTTGGGTACAGGCAGGATCCAGGCTTGGGGAGTAGAAGAGGGAGCTGTGTTTTGGGGTGCAGGCATCCGGTAGGGGTAACTAGCTGGGGACCAGGCTTACCTGGGTCCTTGGCCTCATTCTGAGTTCTGCCTTGGCTACTGTCCAGATCACAGCGTACCCCTCAGATCCATGCACATAGTATGAATCAGAGAACCCCTGCAGAGGTCTGTGCCTGCAGGGAATGTTTCCATACAACCCCTGGGCTTGGACATTGGAAAGCAGAGGCTGTGGCCATTTAAATGCCTTAAGCATTTCCAACCGCTAGCATCTTCCCTATGGGAGCCCCAGGGTGGGTGTCGCTGCTGACCAGCTTCTCCTCCTCCCTCGAGCCTCTGGAACTCCTGCCCTCACCCACAACGCTCACTCCTGCTGCAGTCCCAAACTCCTCTAGAGCAACCTTCCCTCGCAGCTCAGCACCTTTGCCTTCAGCCCTCCTTTCCCTTCTTTCTCCGATAATGATTTTTGTAGTTAATGAGGTTTCCCTTCCCAGTTCTCTAATTACATGACTCTGGGGTCAAATTTAGTAACCATCCAGCTATCTATTTATACATCACTGGGCTTCTCCGCTCTTCCTCCTGAAGTTCTTCCATGACCCTGTTATTTCTCACCGCTGCAGCAAACAAAGTATGTCTTGGAGAAGATGGTTGTTTCTCCAAAAAGGACTCTCAGTATGTGAAGAGACACTGCTTTTGAATGTGAATAATTAGCAGAAACATTGTCGTGATGCTTGGCCTTAAGACCAAGTATTTGAAAGCTCAGTTAATGCTCCTCTGGAATTGCCTAATGTTCTTATAGGTTTTCTCAATATTAAAATGGAACCACATAATGATGCCCAAAAGGGATTGCCCTTCCTTGTCAATCATATTGATCACAGAACATCTCAATCAACTTATGAAGTCCTCCTTGAACATTTGCTGAATCCAGTAGTGTACTGTGAGCTCTAGGGAAATGGCTGGGGGAGCTTTCAAGGAATAGATGCTCAAGCCTCACCCTGGGATCCCTGGGCATCAGAAGCTATCTGCCAGAGTCTAATATGCAGCCAGGGTGGAAAATAACTCCAAAACAAGAGTTCCTCACCTCCAGAAATTTGGAAGTGTATGCAGAGAGTACCTGTTGTGTATCTGCACAGTGCTGGACACTCTTGTGGTTATTAGCTCACCTTTTTAGTTCTATTACCTTGACCAAGTTTCTTACACTCCATAAGCACAGGTACAGACCCATCTCAGAGTCAAAAGGTCACACAGCCAGGGGGTGGCAGAGCCTAAATCTCTCTGACTATAAAACCCATGCCTTTTCCACCCCATCAAGATATTTATGCCAGGAAAAGACACCAGGCCATGCATAATTAAATGTCAAATCCTTGGTTCTGATTCTTTAGGCATTTAGCTGAAATGGGTGGAGATCCATGGAGTTCTGATAATTCAGCCAAGATTTTGCTGAGGTGGTGAGATTAAAGTGGGACTTGACAGATCCCTGTGATGAGCTTGGAAAACATAAGCAGATAATGTTTCTTCCATTGCTGGATAAAATGAGAGCATTTAGCAGGTTTGGTGTATGCTTTCATTGTAAACAGGGTTGTGTGTGTGTGTGTGGAGTGGTGGTATAAGGAAGGTGGTGGTGAATGCAGTTGGCAGTTCACTTCCCAGGCCGGACTTCCTGGAGTTTGTGCTCCCCTAGGGGGCCATTGCATCCTCAGCTTCGTAGATTTAGAACTTCAGTTTTTTCAATTGGCCAGGCACTGTGGTTCTGGGGAATGGATTTGTTGTGACTAACCAGGACTCTGCTCCCAGGGGAATGAGGTATGCAGCCGGAAGTGTTTATTATTAGAATCAGACCACCCATTCAGCTGGGCAGGAGATACTTAAAACATTGTTTCTCCATGGATTCTGTCTATACTCCACACAATGCCCAATGTATTATGACAACTTTATCGAGATAACATATAGTCAATCAGATACAACTTATCTGTTCAATACACTTTTATCTCTTTGATGGGAATTCACTTTTTATTGTAGTTATATATATAATACATATTATATATTGTATTTATATGCATGTCTATATATCATAAAATTTACCATTTTAACCATTTCTAAGTGTGCAGTTCAGTGTCACGAAATACATTCACATTGTTCTGAAACTATCACCGCCATCCATTTCCAGAATTTCTGAATCTTTCCAAGTATAAACTGTGTAGCCATTAAACATGAACTCCCCATTTCCCCCGCCCCCAGCCCCTTGTATCCCTAATGGGGATTTTAAGACACTGTGTAGGATAAAACTCCTCATGTGTATATAAGTCTTACCTGGGGATCATGTTTAAAGAAGGATTCCTAGATCTCCCCTTTAGAGATTCTGATTCCACACGTCTGGAGTGAGGTCTGGGAGTCTGTTTCTGTGATTCTGATGCAGGTGGTCCAGGGACCTTAGAGGGAGAAATTCATTCTATCCTAGTATACTAACAGTCCCCCAGCCCCACAAGCCCACTTCTACCTAAAAGTCCTCCTTGCTGATGAGTAGCGATGAGTGCTCCCTGGCCAAAGGTTTCAGAAGATGTGTGATTCCTCTCCCTTCTCCCTCGACTCTCTGGCTCATTTCCAAGCATGCAAGGAACACCAATTTCTGAGCCTGTGAAATATTTCTCCTCTCCTCTCTGCATCCTTTACAATCACTCTGCTGCAAGGCTGTTTTTCTTTGACAGCCCCTTGAGGGCTATAGTAGAGGCTGTTTGAAATGATTTATATATTTCCATTGACTAAAAACTGGGACAATTCCAGAAAATTTGGGCTTTCTGTGTGCATGAGTGTCTGTCTATATAGATGTTCATATTTACATTTCTACTGCGTGACATCCGTGGTTCTCAAAGTGTGGTCCTTGGGCCAGCAGCATTAGTATCATCTAGAAGCTTGTTAGAAATGCAAATTCTTGTCCTCTTGCCTGGCCCATGGAAACTGTGAAGGTGGGACCCTGCAATCTATGGTTTAATAAGCACTCTGGGTGATTCTGATGCATGTTTGTGTTTGTGAACTGCTGCTTTAAATACAGTGTCTAATTTAACCCTCATAAAAGCACTGAGAAAACTCTCATTAAGGAGAAGATAAAGAAATCCAGAAAGGCTAAAGAGAAGGGTTACCTAGGTCTTCTCTAAAGTCCCAGCCTGGACCGATGTGGGGTCCCTGGGCATGGCTGACAGGTAGCACTCTCTCACACTTCCCCCTATTTCTAGCAGCCAGTTGCCACCCATAAAGAAAGACTCCTCCAGGCCTTTGCAAACACAGACGAAGAGAAAAGGGGAAAGGAGAAAGAGGCCCAGAAGAGCATGTAAATGGGTGTGGCCCAGAGAGCATTCAAGGGGGCGTAACCCATGGTTTGGCATTAGGTATTTGATGAAAAAGGCAGCCGGGTAGCATCTTTCTGCGCTGCTTCCCTTTGTCCCACATATGGCTAGCTTGCCCACTCCCAGAGGGGACTCTGGCTTCCTTCAGCATCAGCAGCTGGCTGTGCTCCGCAGGAGGTGGCAGCCAAGGCTCTTTCTGGGAAGTGTCATTAGTCAGGGTGAGCATGCTTCATGCGTGGTGGGGTGAACAGGAGCACAGAAGGCCAGATGTTGGTTCTGGGACTGAGGAGGAATTGGCACCAGTGCCATTTGGTCTCAGCTGTTGCATCCTGTGACCTCAGGGAACTGCAGCGTTTGCTGCTTGTAAGCCAGCTGTTTATGGTGCCTCTGAACAAGGATAAAATCCCTCACTAGCTGTTGTTTTGATCCTTTCAAGTTCACTTTGATCAGTGTAAAGTTGGTTAATGGAAAATCAGTGTGCCTTTATGACTCTGGTTCTGGCCAAGAGGCTGCTGGGCATTCGATTATTGTCTTACATTTTTCTTCTGGTCCTGCCTGAAGTTTGGAAGAGCTGGTGGTGAATTCATTCAACCAGTATTAGGGAGCACCTGCTCTGGGCCAGGCAAGGAACTGGGTGCAGGGGATACAGCAAGGAGCAGACTGCCACTGCCTTCACAGGGGTTCCCTTCTAGATGTAGGGGACAGATTTTTTTTTGGTTATTTGTGATAGATGATATGAAGAAAATGAAACAGAATAATATGGTATCAGGTATCTATTGCTGCATAATAAACCACTCTGAAACTCAGTGGCTTAAATAATAACTATTCAATTTGTTCACAATTGTACAATCAGGACTGGGCTCAGCAGGGCTGTTCTTACTAGTCTTGCTGATGGTCACCTGTGTGGCTGTATTCTGCTGGCAGGTCAGCAGGTGTTATCTGGAGTCATCTCTGATCAGTGGGGCCTCTCTCTCTCTCTCTCTCTCCATGTTGTGGCAAGTCTCTCTTCTATGTGGTGTGTTCACGAAGTCTCTTCAGGTGAGGACTCTTTAGTTGGACTTCCTGCATTGGGCCTCTAGCCTCCCACAAGCACAGACATGGAAGCTACTAGGCCTTCTTAATGCACAGCATCACCTCTGCTACATTCTATGGTTAACACAAGTCACAGGACCAGCCCAGATTCAAGGGGACAGGACTATGTAAGATATGAATGCTGGAGGCATTGTGTATTGGGGGCCACCAGTTAAAAGACTATTCCAGATATGGTAGTTAGGATAGTCAGACTAATGGGGTGGGCTGGTTGAGGAAGGTTTGCTGAGGTCTGACTGGCAGTACAGAGCCAGCCAGGTGATAATGAGGGGATGAGGAGGGAAGTGTGGCAATCTAGCTCAATTCAGTGTGACTTACTCTACTAGAATGCCCTGCTTACCTTCTGCTTCCAAAGGGAAGCTGGATGAAGACCCCCTACTTGACAGGAGTGTGAAAAACAGAAGGAGGAAACTGGAGAGAGGAAAACAAGGTACATCAAGGTGAAGGAACCAGCCATTAGTCAACAGAGGGACCAGGAGAACCAGGATTGAAGGAACAGCCTGGGACATTTCCCCAGCCTGCTTCATGAGCACCTCTGAAAAATAGCAAGATGCCCAGCCCTGGCCCTTTGCAGGTAATAAGTGCACCTTGGAGCTTCAACTGTAAAGAAGTTCTTTGTGTCCTCTAGGTGGCACTACTGTTGTTACTTTGCTTTTTTAAAAAATTAAAAAAAAATTTTTTTTTTTTAGAGACAGGGTTTTACTCTGTTGCCCAGGCTGAAGGCAGTGGCATGATCATAGCCCACTGCAGCCTCAACCTCCTGGGCTCAAGTGATCCTTCTGCCTCAGCCTCCCTGGTAGATGGGACTACAGGAGCATGTCACCATGCCCAATTAATTAAAAAAATTTTTTTTGGTAGAGATGGGATGAAACCGTATTGCCCAGGCTAGTCTTGAACTCCTGGCCTGCTTTGCTTCTTGAGAGAGGTAGCTATGAAGAAGGTTCTGAGATTGTTCTTAAATGTAAAGCTTCTGAAAACAGCCCTTGGGGTAATGTGTTTGTTGGGTATAATACAGATAGAATCAAGAAGGCTTGAATCACTTCTTTCTTAGAATATGGCTCATTGACCAAAGGTCTCAGAATCACCCCGAAGCGTGGTAAAATGCAGAATCCCAGGCCCAATCTCTGATGGATTAGTCAGAGTCTATAGGACAAAAGCCCCAGGAATGAAAATTATAACTGTGCTCCTCAAATGATCCATGTGCTCCTGAAAGCTTCTTAAACCTTCTGTGGCCCCAGATGGAGTTATATCTGGAAATGAAGTTATGTTTAGAAACGAAGTGTGGAATCATCCTTTGGGGCCAAGTTCAAGTATCACCTCTTCCAAGAAGCCTTCCTGACTGTTCACACATGTACTGTATGATTTAGCATACATTGTTACACACTTGTTGCTCAGCAATGAGAGCTGCTGACAATGGGAATAGATTGTATTTTGATTTCCATGCAAATGAATAAATTGATAGAAGGAACCCCAAGGAACATCTTGTAGGATCCCCTTGTTTAGGAATGAAGAACCTAGCACCTATGCGGCAAAGTGACCAGCTCAAGGCCACACGGATGACAGTGCAGAGCCAGGACTAGTATCCAGGCTGCTTCTGGATTCCTTGTCCAGTGCTCATTTCTCTTGCACAGGAAAATGTCCTCGTTCAGGTGACTGGTAAATCAGTTTCATTTAGAAAGTAAATCCTGACAGTTTTCCTACTCTTCTCTCAACCTCACTGAACACTGTGAAAAGAAAGTCATATCCTATCCAGACCTCTGACATCCCCCTTTGCTACCCCCACTTGAGCCTGAGCTGGGGACAGGGGCAAGATTTTGCTAGGTCTCTGAAGTGTCCTCAGGCCTGGCCTCCAGCTTCAGGTGGGGCGCGTGTTTATTCTGTCCTCTGTTTTCCTTCAGTTCGCAGCCCGCCAAGCCCATTTGGTAAGCGTCCACCCAGCTTCCTCTGAATTAATATAAATGGCTGCTGAGGGTGCCTCCCACTTCATTGTGAGCCACTAAGGGCTCAGGGTGCAATTTGCATATTGCTAATTACAGTTGATTCCAACTTTGGAGAAAATCATTGATCCGTTTATAACTTACAGTAATTTGCAAAGCAATTACCTTCTGGCATCTTCTTTCTTGCTAAAAATGTGTCATTATTTTTCTCTACATTTCTTTTGAAAGAAAAATCATCTGGGCATTATTACTATGAAGGACCAACTTCTCTGAATGCCTGGAAGAGGTAAATACATAAAATCCGAGAGGGCTGGAACTATGACCTAAGACTCTTTAAATCATACTCAGTGCCTGCACATAGTAGGTGTGGAATCCATCTTTGGCTGAAAGAAGAAATTGGAAACATCTTTGCATGGAATGTGTGATTGATAAAGACCCTGTGGCACCTTTCTTCTCTTGTGTAGCATGGGGTGGCCTGCAGGTAGAGCCTCTTGAAGCTGGTTCTCCAGGCTGGAATCCTCAACCTTCCTCTTGCTGGCTTTGTGACTTTAAACAAAGATGTCCTTTTATACCTCACACATAAAGTGGAAGGGCAAGCTGTGCCTGCTTCCCTAGGTTGGCTATAAAAATCAAATGAGATGATGTAGGTAATATGAGGTAAATGTTAAGTTATTGTTAGTGATTACCTTGCACTGATTCTTGGCATTGTTTGTTATGATTCAATAGGCAGATTGTCAATTTCAGCCAGATGCTGCTAAGTAGTGAGTGAGGGATCTCTGCTGTGGACTGAGTGGACATAGCAGAGAGGTTGGTGGTGCTGATGGTGGACCAGCCCCTGTTATCCTGCTGAAAGAAGTCCTATGAGCAGCAGGAAAACAGACCAGTCACAATTGGCCCAGAGGGCATTCATTTGGGACACAGGGTTTGGTGGAAAGTCCCTTGACTTTCAAGAGTTAAAACTCCTGAGTTTGAGTCATGGCTGTGCATCTCCTGTGTGGTCTTGGGCAAGTCACTCCACATCTCTGAGCCTCAGAGGGAAGAAAATAGGCTGGGAGTAGGTGAGGAGAGTGAGGCACTCACCTCGGGAGGCACCAAAATAAAAATCGATGCATCTCATTCCCTAGGTGGGAAGCCCTCCTTCTTGCTGATTTAGACCCTGCCCTGAATGGGTGGACAGTAATGAAATGACCCTCACTTGGGCTTCCCCATCTGGAGGTGCCCTTTTAGACGAGTGGTTCTCAGTGCAGCTCCTACCTGCAGCAGCAGCATCATCCCCTGAGAAGTTATGTCAGTTTGCCGATCCTACCCTAGATCTACTGAGTCAGGAGGTGAAGCCCAGCAAATTACCAGTGAGAACCACTTCTTGGGGGATGAGACCCTCTTCAATTCAGAACCACATCTCTGTAGCCTTCTCATCCTTTTCGTGTGTAATAAAAGTGTCAACTTTTTAAAGGTTAGCAAATGACTTTTCCTACATCCTTCTGCCTCTTTCTCGTCGCCTCCCTCCCCAACCCTGGCCCCCATATTAGTATGCAGATTTTAAATAACCTGGAAATAGAGCTTTTTCTTTCTAGCTAGGGGCTACAGAGGGAGAAAGTGTAATGCAAAGGGACCATCTCTGTTTCTCCAAGTTTAATGCTCTGCTCAACTGTCTTTAATTTTCTTGTCATAACAGACAGGTGAAATATCTCATTCCCCCACCGCTAGCACTGCCTTCAGAGTCCTGGTCTGCTAAGCTCGTGCTGCAGTTAAAGACACTTTAGCTGAAGCTCTTTTGTTTCTTTTCTTTTAGAAAGCCAAGTGAAGAATAAACATGTTGTTTTGTCTCTTTTCCATTTAAGTAAATCTCTTCCTTTCATTTCTGAAAAGCTCCTCGCTTGAGTGGGTTTTCATACTTACATTAATCCCATCAACTTTCTACTCATGCATCTTTGGAAGAGACATTAGAAAATAATCTCTCTGCCTCTTTCACTCTGCCTGAACGCCCCCCACCCCGCCCCCCATCTGGTCCAGCTAAAAGCTATTTCTGCGTAAAAACCCAATCATCCTTTGGTCACACACATAGCAGGGAGAATGTTTGGTTGTTAAAATGTAATTGGTTAATTTGTATTATGCAGGTTTCATTTCTTTCTCTGTTGACAAAGACAGCTTTGTCCATGAACAGAGCTGCTCGGTAAGACGCCCTGTGATGATGGAAAGGTTCTGTATCTACCAATCCAACACGGCAGCCGCTAGCCACAAGTTGAGCACTTGAAATATGGCTCTTCCAACTGATGAAGTGAATTTTAAATTTTATTTAATTTCAATGCATTTAAATGTAAAATTTAAAAAGCCAAATGCAGCTGGCTAACGGCCATAGTTGCGGACAATGAAAGTCTATGAACAAGATCACTCCTGGGTAGAAGGAAATGACTCCCAAATGCTGCTTTGCAGAATCCCTGGACACTTGGGATGGATTTGTGTGCCTCCATGGGGGGAGTGGGGAGGGGGTGGTTGTCTTCTCTGAAGCTGCCCCAAGCTGCTTTAAACCCCATTTTCCAACCCCCCACCCTTGCCTCACTCTCAGCTCATCTGGCCATTGGGTGCCCAGACACAACTGGAGGGATGGGTAGGTCCCACAGAGGTGGAGATGCTGAGCCACAGGCGGGAAGCTCTAGGGCTGGCAGCTCAAATCCCTGGGATGAGGAGATATTTGAGCTTTTTTCTTAGCTGCCTGGGGTCTGAGGGTTACTAATCTGAAGCACAGGCCTGTTGAAGAGCTGCATGAAGACGAATGAATCAAAGGTGATTTGCCTTCCAGGCAAGAGATTCTGACATAACCAGGAGAGCTGATATCAGAAGACAGGATCCAACCAGGAAAACATAACAGCACTGGGAGATTTTACAGCACTGGGAGTTTTTACAGCACTGCGTATTTAAAGCAATATGATGGAAAAGCTTCTAGCTGAAAGGGACAATGAGGCGACCCAGTGATTAGCAACAGCAGGAAGTAGTTGTCACCCCTGGCTAGGCTGGAGATTCAGAGGAAGAGATAGTGTTACTAGAGCATAGGGGTGGAGGGGCTGAGGTGTCACCTGGACCCATGGGGCAGGCGTTTCTGTTGGGAGCTGGAGCCAGTTAGGAGAGACATCTGTTGCCATAGACACTGCCTCAGACAGGGAAGGAGGAGGAGGACAAACACCTTGGCTTCTCCCGCCTTCCAGTCTCCTAGTTACACCTTGCATTGGTCCAAGCCAGCCAGAAGTCAGCTGACATAGGAGCCTGGGAAAGGCTGCCTCCGAGGTCCTCTCCTGTGATGGAGCAGAGCAGGGCAGACGCGGACTGGCTGTGTGTGTGCGTGTGTGTGTGTGTGTAAAATGTGGGCCTTTATTGTTTCCCTACCACAGAGTTACAGAAGGCAAAAAACTTATCTATCACGCTTCCTAGTCTTCCTCCTCTTCCAACAGCTGCCCCGCCCACCCCAACACCAAGCATGCGCAGTCCAGAGCTCTGCCCTTCTGGGGGTGTCGGTAGTGTTGATGGACTACACCTCTTAGAAAGGCTGCTGTAGGGTGAAGTTAAACACTGATGGGGTGACCGTTTGAACTGACTTGTTTTTAATAGTGGAAAAATATACGTAATATTTGCTGTTTTAACCATCTTAAAGTGTATGATTCAGGGACATTAAGTACCTTCGCACTGTGGTGTAACCAGTCTCCATGCCCGTTTTCATCTTGCAAAACTGAAACTCGCTGCCCATTAAACACGAACACCCCATTCCCCCATCCCCCAGCTCCTAGAAACCACCATTCTTCTTTCTGTCTCTGTGAATTTGACTACTCCAGGTACCTCTGAACTGAATTATTTTTTGAAGTAGCTGCCAAAACTAAAGATTCTGTGATTGAATCTTTATAGACTTCAGAGAATGTCCTTGTAACTTAAAACAAAAAAGAGCATCTGGGTAGAGTTACTGTGGCTGGATGTTTCCCTTTGGAAATGAAGGGAAAGAAGTTCAGAAAAGGCCTGCTGTGGAGGGGGTGAGCTCCTGCTGGATGGGGTTCCTCACCTCCCAGATGCCCCAAGCCTTTATTCTGTGGGATTTAAGTCTGTTAGTTGCTGCTTTTTCCATTGACCTGGACAAAAGAGATACTCCAGTGGTTCCCTGGAGTTCCAGATGTAGCCTCTCTTGCGCCATTGTGGAAACGTATTTCGCTTTAGACACATTGCCTCCTCCTGAGTCAATCACCTCTGCAGATCGCACATCACACTTCCCCTATTACTAGCATCTTATGTTACTACGGCACATTTGTCCTCATCAGCGAACCAATATTTATGTAGTAACTGAAACCTGTACTTTACTTAGACTTCCTTAGTTTTTACCTAACGTCTTCTCTATTCTAGGATTCTGAGCAGGATCCCACATTGCGTTTCCTAGTCATGTCTCCTGAGTCTCTACGGCCGTGACAGTTTCTCAGACTTTCATTTTTAATGATCTTGACTGTTTTGAGGAATACTACTCAGATATTTTGTAGAATATCTCTCAATTGGAATTATCTTTTTTTTTCCTCAAGATTTGACTGGGGTTATGGGATTTGGGGAGGAAGACCACAGAGGCAAAATAGAATGTGATGGTACTGAGGGTACAGATCACCAACAAGACTGTCACTGTTGAAGGGGCCCACGATCGCCTGGCCTACATAGGGTTTGTCAGATTTGCGCATTATAAAGTCGTGCTTTTCCCCTTCTCATGCTGTGCTCTTTGGATGGAAGTCACTATGTACAGCCCACACTTAAGGAGCAGTGAATTAGGCCCTCCTTCCTTGGGGGCAGAGTATCTTCATTAATCATTCTTCAGCAGAGGAGAGTTGTCTCCTTTTCCTCACTTATTTATTCAGTTCTTTGTATCAGTATGGACTCATAGGTATTTATTTTACTTTATTTTGTTGAGACCATAGGTCCCCTCTATTAACATTTTTTCTCCTGCCATTGGAGCTGTACAACATACTGCTATTAGCTGGGTGCTGAGGTAAGTTGTACAGATTCAAGAGGCTTGGGCTTGGATCCTGCATGTGTCTTATGACCAGCTGCTCCTTGAAACAAGATCTACAAAGCAGACTCTGTGCCCACTTATCTAACGAGCTGCAAGGACGGGAGCTGGAGAGAAGCATCAGTTCAGCCTTCGGTTTAGCAGGATGGCCTTACTTCATGGCTGGATATTAGCACATCTGAGAGCATGGCCCTGGCCTATCCTAAAGGGAGGCCTTTCTGTGACCAGGAGCAGGAAGTGGACAAGAACACACTGTGTCAGGGAGCTGGAAAGAAGGATTACCCTGAAGCTAATGACAGCCTCCACGGCTCCTCACTTGCATGGGTCACTTTCAGCCTTGAACTTCACTTTGTATTTGTGACTTTGCATTTGTTTTCTGAATGAGTGCTCCCAATCACGTAAGCTCAAGGGCTACAACCTGGATCCATCCTGCTTTATTAAGCGAAAGAGGAAGAGAGGAAGTAGAGCATGGCCTTGTGCCTTTAATACAGTCCTAGTAACTGGCCAAGAATAAAACACAGCCCAAAGGATGTTGTAGACTGTGACCTGACCTCCTTGTCTGTTGGGGAGAAGCTAGTAAGAGATGCCTTTTCTGATGGGCCGAGGCCAAAATTGGGTTGAGGGGAAGGGACAGTTCCATCTTTTCATTGGAATAGATAGGAGGTTGTAGACCTCAGAGGAGGAAAGTGATCAATAAAAGCTGAGTAATCAGGGAAGGCTTCCCAGAGGATGGGACTTGGGTTGGGTTGATTTGAGGCTGTGGAAGTGGGAGGAAGCTCTAGTGAGACTATCCTGGCATTTTCTTAAAAACAGAGCCTGTTCCCTTCCCTCCCCTCCCCTCCCCTCCCCTTCCCTTCCCTTCCTTTCATTTCGTTTCCTCTTTTTGAGACAGTCTTGCTCTGTCACCCAGGCTGGAGTGCAGTGACACAATCTCAGCTCACTGCCACCTCTGCCTCCTGGGTTCAAGTGATTTTCCTGCCTCAGCCTCCTGAGTAGCTGGGACTATAGGTGCCTACCACCAGACCTGGCTAATTTTTTTTTGTATTTTTAGTAGAGATGGGGTTTCACCATGTTGGCCATCCTAGTCTTGAACTCCTGACCTCAAGTGATCTGTCCACCTTGGCCTCCCAAAGTGTTGAGATTACAGGTGTGAGCCACTGCACCTGGCTCAGGGCCTGTTTTCTTACATGGGCTTGGTAACGCGTCCCTGGGAATGTGATGTTATTGAATTGCCTCTGATTGAGCTTGTCTGAAATGTTGTATCTCTGGGCGGAAGTCACCGGTTGGGGCTTGATGCAGGCTCTACCAGGCATGGCATGACCTGCTGGGGGTTCAGAGGGAGCTCAGGGGGACAGGCTGCTGAGAGCCTCCCAGGCAGTGGCATTAATTAAGAGGCTGACAGCACCAGCAGAAATGTTTCAGACATGACACTGAGTTGTTTTTATATTATTTACTTACACATCATAAGCAAGTGAGAAAACTAATCAGCCTGCCCCTGGAGCCCTTGGGTGTAGCTTGGCTAGAATCACTGAGCCTGTGGAGGAGAAAAGAAGGTAAAAATTCAGGGTAAATGTGTGGGGACTGAGGGACCAGAGAAATCTCCTCAGGACAAGGTCATTCTATCCATCTATCTGTGTACCCATGCACCCATGCATCCATCCGTCCATCCATCCATCCATCCATCCATCACCTGTTTGCATAGGGCAATGGTCAGGCCACATCTTCTGTGCACACTGAGCCAGTCCTTAACTTGCCTGTCCAGCAGTCCAAGTTCTCTAGCCCTCAGGCCCCTTCTGCCTCCATGATCAAGTGGTGAAGCACTCTTGCTTGAGTTCCCCCTGCTGTCCCCTCATGCCACCCCTTTGCCAGATCTTAGAGGGGATCAACAATAAGTACAAAAACAGCCTGGTCCTTGAGAAACTGCACATTTAGTTGAGGAGACAGCAGATCAACTCTGAAAGCAGTATGATACAGTGCATAAAAATATTTGATGGCACACTTAAATGTCTGTAGACACTAAGAAGTACTAGGAGGCCACACGAGGTAGAGGGGTGGTCAGCTAATATTTCAAGAGAGAGGTGAGCTTTGAAAGGGCTTCACAAATTGAAATGAGTGAGACATAAGAAGGGAGAGAAATTATTTGAGTTGAGTATCTGCTATGATGGTTAGCACTCCCATTTTGCAGATGAGAAGACAGAGGCATTTAACCTGAGAGGTTAAATGATATGCCTAATGCCACACGGCAGGAGCAGAGTTGGCTTTGAGCTCGTATACTCTCAGACTCCAAAACTCATGCTCTTTCTACTCCTCTGCCTCTCTGGCTGAGGGTGGCTGAGAGGGCATTGCCACTACCCTGTGCAAATCCCTTCCGATGCTCACTGGGAAGTCTGGCTGCTGTGCACCAGGTGCTGGATAAACGTTTGTTCCACTGTGAAATGACTTTCCATTTCTGAGTTGTTTTTGATTTGACTGGTCTCAAATACCCACTGCCTAACACACATGCTTTTCCATTGAGGAGAAAATGGCGGTAGGGTTAGTTATCATTTTTATTGCTATCTGAGAATAAGCAAGATCTCTTAAAGTATAAGATAGTTTCTGATCACAGCCAAGTCCACCGTGGACTCCATGAAAGCTCTCCCAGGATGTCTGCCAAGATGCAGGTGCTCCGGTTTCGCAGGTAGTCAAACTGAACTTTTCAGGGGTTATTTTACTGGCTACTGCCAGGAGCTTAGGTTTTCTTTTCTTTTTTCTCTCCTGGCCAAATCTCGGGAGAACTGAGGGCTGTAAGGAGTTTCTCATGGTCTCTGGACCAAAGTCTATAAAACACCCTTGCCAAGCAATGTTTCCCTGGGGCCAGGGACCCATGGAAACCTTTCCTTGCTTTCTCTGGCCCCCGTGGCAAGTCCAGTCTGACCTCAGAAGGGAGCGCGCGCCACTGCTGTGTGCATGACTTAAAATAACGAGGCAGTTGTCTTAGCAAGAGGAGACAAATAAATCACTAGGCAGGGTTTTTCACAGGTCAGCAGGTTTGGGACTGAGATACATTAATATGGAAAATTACTTTTCCTTCTGAGTGGGGACTGGAGGGCGGGTGGGGGAGCCAGAGCTACGCTTCCTGGTCTGAGACGTGTGGTTCAGTTTGCTTCGTGGGACAAGTGGGGACTTGAGGGCCTGGTTTCTACAGCCCCTCTTGACCTGGAAGTCCATCACACACCTGCCTTGGAGACCTCCTACCCCTCCTCGCTGCCTCTGGGAGAGGGCTTCCTCTAGTTTGTCACTCAGGGGTTCCTTCTCCCTGGACTTCCCCCTCTTCCCTCTGCTCCTTCCAGACATGTCCCCATCTCTCTGCCTTTGCTGGGCTGGTCCCTCCTCTTCTCTCCACCCCGGCAGCCCCCGGGCTATTTCCTCTGTGAGCTTCTCCCACTCCTCCTTTCTCCTCACCTGTGGACCCTCCTGGGTGCTGCTTCTCTGTTTTTTTTTCAGCTGCCCAGTCTCCCCACTGGTCTGACTTCCTTCAGGAGAGGGACTGATTCTAGTGGCCAACACCAGGGGCTAAGGGGTCAGAGAGACCTGCACTGCGTGTTCATGACAGCTCTTCTCATGGTCTGCTTTGCAGAGGGATCTTGTGGAAACAGAGAAAGGGTCTTGGATTCCAGATTTGGACACATCCTGGATTTAAATCCTGGCTCTGCCACTTCCTGCTTTGGGAATCTGGGGAGGGTACAGACCTCTCGAAGGCTCCTTTTCCATTGATATGATGGGAGCAGCTAGTCTCTACTTCATGGGGAGCTGTGAGGATGAAGGGCCATGATGCTGGAAAGTACCTCACCCAGCAGCTGGCCCGGAGTGGGAGGCTGGAGAAGGAATGTCAGTAGGTGCCCTGATTGCTGCCTGTGCCTCCTGTGTGCCATCGGGTCTGGCACTGTGCTGGTGAAACTGATCAGTTCAACTGACTCAATGCCCCCAGGCCTGTGTGAAGGAATCCCCACTCTCGGAAGAGCTAAGGCTTGGTTCTTTCAAGACCACCTGCAAGTGAAGCGTGTCCATGTGGGGCAGGGCCAGCGGGCTTCAAATTCTCCTTCATGAAAGATTCCCGCACTCCCATGTGTGTGGCAGCTCTGTTCACAGGAGCTAAGATTTGGAAGCAACCTAAGTGTCCATCAACAGATGAATGCATAAAGCAAATGTGGCACCTATACACAATGGAGTACTATTCAGCTATAAAAAAGAATGAGATCCTGTCATTTGCAACAACACGGATGGAACTGGGGGTCAGTACATTAAGTAAAATAAGCTGGGCACAGAAAGACAAACATTACATGTTCTCACTTCACTTATTTGTGAGATCTAGAAATCAAAACAATTGAACCCATGGAGATAGAGAGTAGAAAGGTGGTTACCAGAGGCTGGGAAGAGCAGTCGGGGGTTAGGGAGTAGGCGGGGATGGTTAATGGGTGCAAGAACAGAATGAATGAATGAACAAAAGACCCACCATTTAATGGCACAACAGGGTGACTACAGTCAGTAGTAACTTAGATGTACATTTAAACATAATTGAAAGAGTATAATTGAATTGTTTGTAACACAAAGGATAAATGCTTGAGGGGATGGACACCCCACTTTCCATGATGTGATTATTGTGCCTTGCATGGCTGTTTCAAAACATCTCATGTACCCCATAAATATATACACTCACTCTGTACTCACAAAAATAAAAATTATACAACAAAACAAAAACCCCACAAATTCTCCTTCTGGTTTCTGTACAGTCCAGGCAAGGCTGGGTTTCCAAGGCCTTACGAAGTCCTCAGACACAGCAATGAGACCCCAGAGGGTGGAGCAGTGGTAGGAGCAGAGGGACTGGGGCTGGCCCTCTGGGTTCAGGCCCCTAGCACTTTGCACCATGACCACAGACCTTTTTCCAGTCAGTGTTGTGTTTGGAAACTTGGCGGAGAGGCCCAAACTGTCCTGGGGTCAAGTTGGGCTGGGACGTGTGGATGCTGTATGGGCTTGGACAAAATGCAGCACTGTCGTTTCTTCATGTGCAAAAATGGGAGAGTCGTCGTGTGTGCCTCAGATGGCCGGCGCGGGATTGCAATGAGATGCGGTGGGCATGGTGCTTAGCGCTGCATGGCACAGAGGGAGCCCGCAGCTGTGGACTCCTCCATGGTCATGAACACGTGGGATCTGGCTCACTCACTTTCTATGGGTGGAGAAACTGAGGCCTCCTGCTGGTGGTCACTGATCTGATGGGAGCCCTCAGGATGAGCCCTTCAGAATGCAGCGCAGTGACCCCAGATCCATGTGTTCACTGAGGGGGGCACTGGGGAAAGAAACGGGTCAAAATCCTTCTGTGGTAATACCAACAACTTCTGCCCTCTGGGAGCCCAAACCACGCTCTGTATCAAAGAAAAGCATTCCCTTCTGGGCCTTCTTTTTCACTCTGTTGCCCAGGCTGGAGCGCAGTGGCACAATCTCATCTCACTGCAACCTCCACCTCCAGGGTTCAAGCAATTCTCCTGCAACCTCTGCCTCCGGGTTCAAATGATTCTCCTTTCTCAGCCTCCCAAGTTGCTGGGATTACAGGCACCTCCCACCACAGCCGGCTAATTTTCTTATTGCTAGTAGAGACGGGGTTTCACCATGTTGTTGGCCAGGCTGGCCTCAAGCTCCTGACTTCAAGTGATCTGCCTGCCTCAGCCTCCCAAAGCACTGGGATTACAGGCATGAGCCACCATGCCTGGTCAATTTCTCGGCTTTCTGAAAGAACGGAGACCTTCATACCATGCTGTAGCCAGAGGATGACAGCACTCATTTACTGAGCATCTGCCAGGACCATGCTCGCTTCTGAGTGACTGTAGGTATCCTCACTAGCAACTCCATGCTGTGAGTTCTGTCATCATTCCTGTTTTTCAGGTGAGGAAACTGAGGCATGGAGAGGGAAGCCACTTGCCCAGGCTACACGCTAGCAAACGGTAGAGTCACAATGTAAACCCGGGCAGCCTGACTGTAGATGACAGCATTGCACTACTTTGCTCTCAGGTTGGTTACCCACGCCCTTGTTTTAAAGAAAAGGATATCACAGTTCAGAGAGGCAAAGAGATCTGCCTAAGGACACACAGCTAGTGAAGAGCAGGCTGGGTTAAGACCCCGGTCACCAGGTCCTAGCTGGATCTGTTCTGTTTCAGACTCAGAATGGTCCCCCTGCTCCCTGCACCAGCCCATCAGTCCCCAGGGACAGAAGCTGGACCAGGTTGAGCTTGTCGACTCAGGGCCTGAAGCAGACCTGCCATGAGACCAGGAGACTCTGATCCTGGCAGCCATCACTGCCGCCGCCGCTGCTGCTGAAGATTGAAGAGGACGGGATATGGGGCCGGCTCCGAGCCTGGGCGTCCTGCCAGAGCTGCCAACACAAAGTTGCATTTTGTCGTCTGCTCCCTTTGCCTGATTTAATACAACCTTAAATAATAATGGGGCAGGGGGAAGGGGGGCGAGGGAGAAACAACCCAGCCAAGACTCTGTGTAACAATCTCATCAAACCTGGGGTTTTCCCTTTGCTATTTGAGAAGGAACTTCTCCTCTGATGTAAACCTTTTTTTAAAATGATGATTCTGGGCTGAGTGGCACCAGGAGCTGCCGCTTGGTGCTTTTCTCCAGCTCCCTCTGGTCCTCAGATGGAGGCAGAATGGGGCCTGTAACCATGGCAATTCTCTAATGTTCTTTCACAAGCCATAAACATAGGGGAAGTCTTCATTACAGCGTCTTCAAGGAGAAAACAAAGCTTTCCCTGAGTGGGGCAGGGCAGGGTGGCAAGGAGAGGGGAGGAGAGGGGAAGAAGGGAGACTTTAGGCTTTTTTTTTTTTTTTTTTTTTTTGCCGTAAAGATGAACTGCATCAGAATTGGTTCAGTCCAGAGTGTGGCTCCCCAGGGAAAGAAGCTGGAACAGGTTGAGCTCGTCGACTCAGGGTCTGAAGCAGACCTGCCATGAGACCAGGAGACTCTGATACTGGCAGCCATCACTGCTGCCGCTGCTGCTGCTGAAGATTTAAGCGAGATGTAGCCCAGGGCCAGGCACAAAGTGGGTGCTCCTTAAGTATTAGTTGAAAGCAAGAAGGAAGACAAGCAGGGAGGGAGCGGTGTGGAGAGGAGAGGATTTGGAATCACACAGAGTAACTGTGAGTGATGAGCCCACAGATGAGCTCACGTTTTGAAAGGGTTTAATGTTCTGCTGACCTGTCTAACAGGCCCCTTGGAAGAACAAGATGATGTACAGATTCTCCTACCTGAAGACTGTGGGGGATGGGGGAGTGTCTTATCTCCCCAGTCTCCAAATCGTCAGCTTCAAGAAGTATTTGTTGAATAAACTGAATAAATGAATGAAGGGATGAGTGGATCCAATTTTTAAACATCTTGGGAGGGGGTCAGAATTATATTGAGAATATAAATATAATGAAAATGATGACTTCTTTATTCCAAAATTACACATAGGAAAACACATTTTGTGTGTCATTTCAGGATGTTTACAAACACTGATGATCATCCCTAGAATTCGCACTGAGAATTTCCATGCCACGTTAACTTCTAGATGTCCTTGGGAAAGACACTTCCAGTGTCTGCTATGCTGCCTTGGTTTCCCCAATGTAAGTGAGAATAAATGGGTCTGAAGAGGTGATCTTGCCCCTAATTTCCAAGTTCTGGGAAGATAAGTAGGGTTTTCTTTTGAATCCTTTGGAGACTGGGAGCTTCAAGAGAAACTCAGCTCCAAGCACTTACACAGACAGAGAATTCAGATTCTCCTCCAAGGAGAGGGTCAGAGCATGGACCTGGCTCTGAGCCTCCTCTCAGCTTTTCTGTTGTCTGAGGCTGTCCTTGCTTCAGGTGGTTTTACTGTTACTACCGGTCCTGTGGATTTCTGACAATTACAAACCATGTACCTCACCACATATGCAAGCATTTCTCATTTATTCTGAGTGCTTTAAGGACTGCCCAATCTGAATGCAGAGAACTATGTCTTATTCATCTTTGTGTGTCCAGGCCCTCACAGGGTTTGGGGACCTGATATAGGCTTGGATTAGGTGACCTCTCAAATCCTCTTCAGCACTTTCATGCACGGAACCCAGCATCCTCTGGACTCTTATTATCCAGTTTTATTAAAGCAGGTTACACTATAAAAGAACTCATCATCAGCCATCGTCATTGATCTTGGACAGCTTGCTTTTGGCTGGTGACCTAAGAATTCCTTTCTTTTTTACCTATCAAAATCATTCTTATACATAAGCTGTCCCCTCCCTGCAAAGTATTCCTTGCCTATCAGACAAAAGAGGTCATTCCCTTCCCTCTTCCCACGACCTTTGCTTCACATTCAAATGTCACCAGTTTATGGATCCATTTGTTTTCTTTATTAGATTGTAAATTCCTTGAGGGCGAAGACTGGATCTAACTCAACATGGTATCCCATGGTTCCTTGCATATAGTGAAAATACAGCAAGCGTGGGACTTGGTGAATAGCAGCAGATAGTTCACTTGCTGCAGGGGATGGGTTTTTCTCTCTCTACCCGTGCCTTTTGACTTTGAGTTTGGTCATTGGACGGGATTTGGCCAATGGGATTCTCACAGACACGATGCAAGTAGAGGCTTAGAATATGTGTGTGGATTTGACTTGTCCTCTGTGCTGTTACTGTCTCCTGACTTAAGGAGGAGGATGAGAAGCACATGGACCAGACCTGCCCCAGCAAATCCACAAGCGTGTGAGTGACAAATAAATGTGTATTATTGGATGTCACTGAGATTTGGAGGTTGTTTGTTTGTTAATGCAGCAACTGCTGCTTATTACAATTGTTAACCTAAAATGTAGGCTGAAAACATAGGAGGCCTTGTGCTGTTCATTGTCTTTAAGGGTTGCGGTGGACATTTTAGAAAGAATGAAACATCAAGGAGTGACTTGAAGAAGTGGTTGGTTATTTCTCAAATGGAAGACTGAAGAAAAGGAAAAAAAAAATTTCCCCCAAATCTTTCCTATAAGCCAAGCTTGTTGCTTGCTGTTAAAACCTGAAGGATGATGACTTTTGTGAGGGGAAGAATGAAATTGGGTTTCTTTGAAACGCAGCACGTTTTTCCCCCATAGTTTTTACAAACGGTGTTTTTGTTGTTGTTGGTGGTGGTGGTGGTCGTGGTTTCCCATTGCTGACTTCTGTAACTCTGCAGCCTAAAATAATGTCCGCGTGTGCATGTGAGGGTGTATGGATTTCAGACAAAGAGTCTGACTTAGATGCCTTTTAGAAAATTGTCCCTTTCCATCATTCTGTCATGGGGTTCCCTGGACAGCTCACTGCATTACTACTGGCATAAGGGATGAGACACAAGAAGTGAGGGAGCCTAATTGGGCTTCCACCTTCACCTGTGGCTTGAGAGTTTTAATGCAGTGCACTCCCTTCAAGACCTGGAGGTGCCAGACATGATAGTGCCAGGAAAGAGGGTGGGCAGTCCTTCTTCAGGCCAAACTTCTCACCCACGTCTAATGCACAGCAGCTCCCAAGGAACTGGAGCGAGTGCTGGGGACAGAAACTGAGGCCTGAAAGTCATCTTGCAGGGTCTTGTGGTGACCGCAGCTGGGACGGCAGTTTTACTTAGCGTCTACTATGTGCCAGGCTCTGCTAGGGACAAAAGCAGCCCCCTCGTCCCCTGCTCTCAAGGAGATTATGCCTCTGGGGGAAGATGGATATTGATAAGTAGTCACACAAATTAACGTAAATTTGTAACTGTGATGGGTGATCCACAGGTCTCTAAGAGCAAATAAGAGAGGCATTGCTTTGGGACAGCAAGGCAGGAAGATGATTTCTGATGCCTCATCTTGTCACTCAAAGCCTTTGTCTGCCTGGCCTGCAGTCTGCCAGGCCCCCTCATTCCCCCAGTGACCTGCAGGAGCATACCCAGTGGCCCGTTCCTTAGCCCCACGTCACTTCATTCCTCGTGGTTCTCAACCATCAATAATATATGAGGCTGAGTGCAGTGGCTCATGTCTGTAATCTCAGCATTTTGAGAGGTTGAGGTGGGTGGATCGCCTGAGGTCAGGAGTTCGAGACCAGTCTGGCTAACATGGTGAAACCCTGTCTCTACTAAAAATACAAAAAAATTAGCCAGGCATGGTGGCACATGCCTGTAGTCACAGCTACTTGGGAGGCTGAGGCAGGAGAATCGCTTGAACTTCGAAGGTGGAGGTTGCAGTGAGCCGAGATCATACCACTGCACTCCAGCCTGGGTGACAGAGTGAGACTCCTCCCAAGAAGAAAATATATGTACGTATGTATACATATGCAGATCATATGCTCATATATAAAAATGAGTAAATAAATGTATGTAAATATGTTTACATATATATGTAAATAAAAGTGCTCATATATATGTATACATATATACCTGCCTATGTACATATATACATATATGTATACATATATATAGATATATATGAGCATTTTTTTCTCTTGTACAGAACATGTAAGTTTTCCTCTTTAAGTTATAATAGACCTGGTGCTCTGATGAGTGAAAGCTTGCACTTTCTATGGTCTAATCTGGGCTATTGCTCAGTTTCTCTTATTTCTGCCCCACCCAAACTGTTGTTGGGAAGTGTGGGGGCCTCTCTTAAAAGCATTGAGGTGCAGGAGTTCCCAGATCTGCATAGTTCCCAGTGAGATCATCTGCCCATCCAGTCCCTGCTCATTCGCTGGCACTTGAGGACGAGGGCAGAGGCCGTGCAGCTCCCAGACTGGAGTCCAGGAGAGATCCTGACTTGGCCTCCCTTAAGCTCTTCCTATTGAGGCACGCTGTGTTTCTACCATGCCCTTGTCTAGGCCTGGCCCAGCTGACTTATCCCCAGCCTTTGAAGTGGGGTCATTTCACTCCTGCCATGGTGCAGCCCCGCAGAAGGCCAATTGATACTTGATGTAGTGTCTATACCCCATGTAAACTGGGAGAGGCTGGGGAAGATGGCACACATTGGGCTCCTCCAGCTTTGAGAGGATGAGCCCATGTTACAGGGCACCCTGCATAGTGATCTTGTATCAGATCCCCAAACACAACCACACTCTATTCTCAGCATTGCTTTTCAGGTCCATAACATGGTGCACATCAAATGCACAATGGCCCTTCAGCTTGTCTTCCTGCCTCTAATCTCTTCCCCTCTCATCCATCCTTTGCACTGTTGACACTTTCATTATCTTAAAACAAAGCTCTGATTATGACATCCCTGCTCAAAAACACGTAGTATATACAGACAATGAAATATTAGTCACCTTTACAAAAGATCTGACACGTGCTACGATGGATGAACCTCGAAGATGTTATGCTAAGTGAAATAAGCCAGACACAGATGGCATGATTCTACTTATGTGAGGTACCTAGAGTAGTCAGACTCAAAGAGACAGAAAGCAGAATGGTGGCTGCCAGGAGTGTGGGAGGAGGAAATGAGGAGTGATTGTTTAATGGGTATCAGAGTTTCAGTTTGGGATGATGAAAACATTCTGGAGATGAATAGTAATAATGGTTGCACAGCAATGTGAGTATACTTAACACCATGAACTGCACACTTAGTAATGGATAAAATGGCAAAATTTGCATTATATATATTTTATCACAATAAAAAAAATTGAAGACGACAATGACAACAGCAACAACAAAAAGAATCAACAAGTGCATATAATGGTCTGTATGCAAATTGGCTCCCAGCTCAAATGGCTTTGGTTGGGAGTGCTGAGGCGAGAGAGGGGAGGACCAGCAGAAATGTTACAAGCTATTTGGATTCTGCCTAAGGAGGAACTGGTGAGGGGTCTTCTGGAGTCAGTGTCCCCTTGGTTGGCGGTCCCCTATCTGAGCCCCCAGGCTTGGCGTCATTGCTGGGGCAGCATCTTCATTTTTTTTTTAATCCATGGAGAAGGAGGTCAGGAGGTGTTGGCATGCCATTTGTGCTGCAGGTCTGCATCAGGAATTGCCTTCAGCTACGAGTTTCAGATGCTTATAAATTAGTGGCTATCCTGGTTATTCTCCACTTATCCCTCCAGATCCATCCTCTTTCCTCTCTGCCCTGCTCGGAGTCCCCAGTGGCTAACTTCTAAGGACCACTCAGCTCCCTTGTCCTCTGTCTTCCAGGTGAGTATGTCCAATGGGAGGGGCTGGCAGGTGCTAGGAGGGCAAGAGGTAAGTGAGGTCAGGGAACATCTTCCCGCAGGCTCAGCAGGGGCTCTGGTCCTCTACTGCAGTCACGTCTGAATGTCTGGCTGCAGATGGGAAGAAGGGAAGGAAAAGGAGAACCTCCCCCTGCCAGCCTTTTTAATAGAAGACTTACTGGAAATTTCTTGTGAAACTTCTGCTTACATTTATTGTGGTCAGAACCTGGTTTACTAGGGAGGCCAGGAAACATCATAGTCTTTATTCCTGGAGAGAGTGTGTCAGAAGAAAGCACAGGGCTCTCTTTTCTTCTTCTCCTTCTCCTTCTCTTTCTCCATCTCCTTCTCTTTCTCCTCCATCTCCTTCTCCTTCTCCATCTCTTTCCTTCTCCTTCTCCCTATCCTTCTCCTTCTCCATCTCTTTCTTCTCCATCTCTTTCCTTCTCCTTCTCCATCTCCTTCTCCTTCTCCATCTCCTTCTCCATCTCCATCTCCTTCTCCATCTCCTTCTCCATCTCCTTCTCCTTCTCCTTCTCCTTTTCCTTCTCCATCTCCATCTCCTTCTTCTTCTCCATCTCCTTCTCCTTCTCCTTCTCATCTCCATCTCCTTCTCCTTCTCCATCTCCTTCTCCGTCTCCATCTCCTTCTCCTTCTCCTTCTCCATCTCCTTCTTCTCCATCTCTTTCCTTCTCCTTCTCCATCTCCTTCTCCTTCTCCATCTCTTTCCTTCTCCTTCTCCTTCTCCATCTCCTTCTCCTTCTCCATCTCCATCTCCTTCTCCTTCTCCCTCTCCGTCTCCTTCTCCTTCTCCATCTCCTTCTCATTCTCCTTCTCCATCTCCTTCTCCTTCTCCGTCTCCTTCTCCTTCTCCATCTCCTTCTCCTTCTCCATCTCCTTCTCCTTCTCCTTCTCCATCTCCATCTCCTTCTTCTCCATCTCTTTCCTTCTCCTTGTCCTTCTCCTTCTCCATCTCCATCTCCTTCTCCATCTCCTTCTCCTTCTCCATCTCTTTCTTCTCCTTCTCCTTCTCCTTCTCCATCTCCTTCTTCTCCATCTCTTTCCTTCTCCTTCTTCTCCCTCTCCTTCTCCTTCTCCATCTCCTTCTCCTTCTCCATCTC
>CAUYLG010078402.1:0-10502 GCA_963573385.1 Cacajao melanocephalus | reverse complement strand
CTTTTAGCTCACAGAAGTTTCTTATTATCCACCTTCTGAAGCCTGATTCTGTCAGTTCATCACACTCATTCTCCGTCAGGCCTTGTTCCCTTGCTGATGAGCTGCGATCCCCTGTAGGAGGAGAGGCATTCTGATTTTGGGTGTTCTCAGCCTTTTTGCACTGGTTTCTTCTCATTTTTGTGGATTTATCCACCTGTCATCTTTGTAATTGCTGACTTTCAGATTGGGTCTGAGTGGACGTCCGGCTTGTTGGTGATGAAGCTTTTTCTGTTTCTTAGTTTTCCTTTGGCGGACGCCCATTCCCCACAGAGCTAGGCCTTCCAGGGTTCAGCTGTGCTTACTGTGAAACTCTCAGTCCTCAGCGCTTCCAACTGCTGTTCTCCTTGTAGGGATGGGACCAGCTGAGCCCGACTCAAAGGGCACCCAGTCTGTATACTCCGCACTGAGAAGCGCCGTGCTGGGGCCCCGGCAAAACAGTCGCGCCGGCCAAAAGAGTCGCGCTGGCGACTTGTGTGGCTCCTCCGCTTGGTATCTCCCAGTTTGTGGGCAACAGAAATTCGTCTGAAATTGCGGCGTCCACTCGCTCTCTGCGCTTTCACTGGAAGCTACAATCCTGAGCTGCTGCTAAACGGCCATTTTGGATCTCTCTCGGTTTGTTTTTAAATCCATTCAGCCAATCTATGTCTTTTGGTTGGAGATTTTAGTTCATTTACATTCAATGTTATTACTGTTAAGTAAGGACTCATCCCTGCCGTTTTCTTTTTTATTTTCTAGTATTCTCTTTCTTCTTTGTCTTCCTTTTACTGAAGATGATTTTCCTTGTGGTGTGTTTTAATTTCTTGCTTTTTATTTTTTGTGTATCCATTGTACATTTTTAAATTTGAGATTACCATAAGGCTTGCAAATAATATAACTTCTTATTTTAACCTGATGGCAACTTAGCACTGATTGCATAAACAAACTAATAAAGAGAAAATGAATAAAAACTCCACACTTTTACTTCATCCTCCTGCTTTTAACTGTTTATATATATATATATATATATATATATATATATATATATTTTTTTTTTTTTTTTTTTTTTTTTTTTTTTTTATTTGATGTCTCGTTCTGTCACCCAGGCTAGAGTGAAGTGGCATGATTTCAGCTCCCTGCAACCTCTGCCTCCCAGGTTCAAATGATTCTCCTGCCTCAGCCTCCTGAGTAGCTGGGATTACAGGTGCATGCCACCTACTCAGCTAATTTTTGTATTTTTAGTAGAGACAGGGTTTTACCATGTTGACAAGGCTGGTCTCAAATTCCTGACCTCAAGTAATCTGCCCACCTTGGCCTCCCAAAGTGCTGGGATTGCAGGCGTTAGCCACCACACCCTGCCAGTTTTTTTTTCTATTTATATTTTCTTATATGGTCTGTGTCTTAAAAAGTTATAGTTATTATTTTTGATAGGTTCAACTTTCAGTCTTTCAAGATGGGAGTAGTTTACACACCACAATTACAGTGTTATAATATTCTGTATACCTACTTTTACCAGTGAGTTTTGTACCTTCAAATGATTATTGTTCATTAACATCCTTTTCTATATGGTTAAAGAACTGCCATTCGAATTTGTTGTAGGATAGGTTTGATGTTGATTAAATCCCTTAGCTTTTGTTTGCCTGGCTCAAAAGGAAATTCTTTTTTTCTCCATCGTGTTTGAAGGACTGCTGGAATAAAAGATTTTTTCTCTTTCAGTACTTTAACTATGTCATGCGACTCTCTCTTCCCCCTGTAAGGTTTTTGCTGAGAAGACTGATGCCAGACATAATAGACCTCCTTTGTGTGTTATTTTTTTTCTCTTGCTGCTTTTAGAATCTTTTCCTTATCCTTGACTTGTGAGAGTTTGGTTATTGAATATCTAGTCTTATTTTGGTTAAATTTGCTTGGTGTTCTATAACCTTCTTGTACTTGAATATTGATATCATTAGGTTTGGGAAATTTTCTCTTATTATCCCTTTGAATAAACTTTCTACCTCAATTGCTCCCTCCACCTCCTCTTTAAGGCCAACACTCTTAGATTTGTGCTTTGGAGGCTTTCTGGATCTTGTAGGTATACTTCATTCTTTTTGATTCCCTTTTCTTTTGTCTCCTCTTACTGTATTTTCCAATAGCTTGTCCTCAAGCTCACTAATTCTTCCACTTGATCAATTCTGCTGTTAAGTGAACCTAATGCATTTTTCAATATGTCAGTTGCATTTTTCTACTCTAGAATTTCTGCTTGATTTCTCTTTAATTATTTTAATCTCTTTGTTAAATTTATCTCATAGGATTCTGAATTCCTTCTCTGTGTTATCTTGATTTTTGTTGAGCTTCCTCAGAATTGTCTGAAATGTCACATATTTCTGTCTCTTCAGGATTGATGACTAGTGTCTCATTTCGTTCATTTGGTGAGATCATGTTTTCCTGGCTAGTCTTGATGCTTGTGCATATTTGTTGGTATCTGGGCTTTGAAGAGTTAGGTATTTATTATAGTATTTGCAGTCTGGGCTTGTTTATGCCTGTTTTTCTTGGGAAGGCTTTCCAAGTACTTGAAGAACTTGGGTGTTGTGATCTAAGGCTTTGGTCACTACAGCCATGTCTGTATTAGGAGGCACTCTAAGCTCTGTAATGCTATGGCTTTTGCAGACTTGTAGAGGTACTGCCTTGGTGGTTTTGGGTAAGATCTGGGAGAGTTCCCTGGATTACAGGCAGAAACTCTTGTTCTCTTGCCTTACTTTCCCCAAAACAAATGGAGTCTTTCTCTCTCTCTCTCTCTCTGTACTGAGCTGCCTGGAACTGAGAGGGGGGTGACTCAAGCACCCCTGTGTAACCAGAAGCAGTGACTAGAATCAGGAACCCGAGGAGCCTGCATTGTGCCCTATACCACTGTGGTTGAGCTGGTACCCAAGCTGCAAGGTAAATTCCCCTCTACCCTTCCCTCTCCTTTCCTCAAACAGAAAATGTCTTGCCCCATAGCCAACACAGCTGGGAATGTGCTAGGTCACACTTGAAGCCAGAACATCTCTGAGTTTTACCCAAGGTCCCAGTGAGTACTACCTAGCTACCACTACTGATTATTCAGGGACCAAACACTCTTTAATCAACAGGCAATTAATCCAGGACTAGGTCCTTTTTTTCAAGGCAGCAGATTCCTTTCTGGCCCAGGGCGTGTCTATAAATATCTGCCCTACTGTGATTGAGCTGGTATCCAAGTTGTAAGACCAAGTCCTCTTTACTCGTCCCTCTCCTCTCCTCAAGCAGAAGGAAGGAGTCTCTCCCAGGGCTGTGAGCTGTACTGCCTGGGCCTGGGGGAGGGTGGCACAAGCACGCCCTTGGGTGGTTTCTCACTCAGTCGCATGCCCCTCAAGTTAACTGGCTCCAAGCCCAGTCCAGCACCAGGACTTGCAGTCCTTTTGGCCAAGACTGCCTTTCAAGTTTATTTAAAACCCCAAAGAACTTTATACTGTGGTGGTGGGCCTTGCTGGAACGCACATCACAAGTTCTGGAATAGGTAATTTGGCTAGGGCTGGTGTAAATGCTCCCTCTACGGTCCTGGCTGAGTTCTGCCCTGCGTTGCCTTCTGCTGTGACAGAGCAGCATTAAGTTCCAACGCAAAGTCCCACAGTCACTGTGCTCTCCCTCCCGAAAACACAGAGGTTCTCTCTCTGCTGCCAGGAGATGGGGAACGAGTGGTGTAGGCAATTCAAGACTATCTATCTTTCCTCTTCAGTGCCTCTTTCTTTAATGTGATGTTAAAAGCAAATACTGTGATCATTCACCTGATTTTTGGTTCTATAAATGTGCTATTTTGTATGGATAGTTGTTCAATTTGGTGTTCCATGGGAGAGTGGATGGAATTCATTAACATTTAATGGAGTAATTACAAGTTTCTAGAACTTAAAAGTCTATCATCATTGAGATATCAGTCACCAATACAAATTTGCTGACTTGAGCATAAAAATATATGCCAGCAAGATCCATGAAATATAATGAACTGAAACAGGAAAGTGGTAAGTAGATTGATGAAAAAAATATTTACAATGCAGAAAATCACTGGAAAAAACCAAGAGCTATCAGATCAACCTGCTCTACAAAAATCTATGGTATGGTTTGGCTGTGTCCTACCCAAATCTCATCTCTAGTTGTAATCCCCATAATCCTTATGCATCAAGGGAGGGACCTAGTGGGAGGTGATTGGATCATGGGGGAGGTTTTCTCCATGCTGTTCTCATGATAGTGAGTGAGTTCTCACGAGATCTGATGGTTTTATAAATGGTTAATAGTTCCTCCTTCACACACACTTCTCCCTCTCCTCCTGCCTTGTGAAGAAGTTACCTGCTTCCCCTTTGCCTTTTGTCATGATTGTAAGTTTCCTGAGGCCTCCCCAGCCATGCAGAACTGTGTGTCAATTAAACTTCTATTTATAAATTACCAGGTCTTGGATAGTATCTTTAGAGCAGTGCGAAAATGGACTAATACAATCTAATACTGTAATTCTCATTTTTGAGTGAAGGTTTGAGAGGAATATAAGACAAAAGACATAGAAAACTAGATCCTAAACACATAATGTATGTGCAAAAATTCTAAATGGAAGTCTTCCAGCAATGTTGTGGAAATGATACTATCTGATACTATTTTATTAATACTTGCTGTGTGGATTAAAAGAGCTTTACGTGGTGCCCTCAATAAAACATTAATTATTTTATTAATACTAAAGATAATATTTAGGAATAATTAATTGGTCAGTATATAATATATTGGGCTGAAAGTAACAGAAAACTTGATTTTCAGGGAGCATAAACAAGTGTGGAAGAAGTCCAACTTGGGTTATTGGTGATGTTGGTTTAGTGCTCAACAACAATTTCAGGGATATAGGCTCTTTCTTTCTGCCCCATCTTCCTTAGAGTTTCCTTGTGGTTCATTGTTGCTGCTGCAGATCCAGCCATCACATCTTTACTCAAGCCAGGAATATGGGGCAGTGTCAAGGGTATGTGTTCTCTTTTGTCTGGAAGGCAAAAGCTTCCCAAGAGGCCCAGCAGATTTCTGCTTGTATCTTACAGACCAAAACTGTCACAAAGCAGCTTCTAGCAGTATTTAGCTGAGTTCATTATTTTCCCAAATAAATGAATTCTGTTAGTGGTAGAAGAGGGAGAATGGATTTTGGATTCGCAATCAACAAGGTCTGCCCAAATAATAAATGAATTTACTAAATAACAGAAACTTATCTAACTTTCAAAAACTTTTAAACATTTTTTAGTCATTTTTAATGAAAATCTATTTCTGATGCTTTCATAAAAAGAAGATGCTGATTATGATGTGAATGTTGTTAATATAGGCTCATCAATAAAATAAAGGACTATACTCTGCGTTGAATAGATTTATTTCTTCTCTGGCTACCAGTTGTCAATCATGCTGCCAGAAATCCAGTGCCGAAGCCATCCTTACAAATGTGCTCTTTCCTTTCTGCCAACCTAAATCAACCCAAATTATTAGAATTTCATATTAAGTAATAGTAGCCAGTACATTCATAACTATGTTTATTTCTACATGGATATCTAGTTTCTGTTTGCCTATCTTTGTGATAGTTATTTCACAAGGCTGTTCTGGCATACTTCCTGATCTTTCACTATGTTCAACAGTTTAAATAGTCAGCAAACTGATACCCAGTTAACTTAGAGGTGAGAGTGAGAAGTAGGAGGAGGGAAGTGTGGCTAATTATACTGTTCATCGAAACTAACAGCCATTTAGAATATTGATATCTATGGAGATTGAATGCCTTATCTTTTAGATTCCTTAATCCTGATTAATGCACGCCAGTTCACAGGTTTTTACATAAACACCTCTTAGGTCTGAGATGCCATCTCTCTCTTCAAAGGCATTTCGCTGTTGAATTTGTGTGCCATTTTTGTTAGTAACTGACTGTGTCTACTCTTTCTATTAGTGATATTGAAAGCGAGATGTTTATTTCAAAAAAAAAATTTTTGTTTTTAATCCAAGAGTCGTTCTTCAGTGTTAGCACTGTGTTGGAAAGTCAAAGTGCTATTATATATCTAAACACTAGGGGGAGATGTTGCTTCCTCTTGGAGTGTTTTATTTACTGTCTATTTTCTTTTTTCTTTTTTTAAATTTAAATTTTTAATTTTTTAATTTTTGTGGGCATGTAGTAGGTGTGTATTTCTGGGATACACGAAATACTTTGATACAGGGATATAATGTGTAATAATCATAATAAATGGGGTATCCTCTCAAGTATCCTTTGTGTTACAAACAATGCAATTATACTCTTTTAGTTATTTTAAAATGTACAATAAATTATTATTGATTATAGTCACCCTGTTGTGCTATCAAATTCTAGGTCTTATTCATTTTTTTTTTTTTTTTTTGAGACAGTCTTACTCTGTTGCCCAGGCCAGAATGCAATAGGGTGATCTTGGCTCACTGCAACCTCCATCTCCCAGGTTCAAGCGATTTTTCTGTCTCAGCCTCCCTGGTAACTGGGACTACAGGTGCATGCCACCATGCCCTGCTAATTTTTGTATTTTTAGTAGAGACAGGGTTTCACCATGTTGGCCAGGCTGGTCTCGAACTCCTGACCTCAAGTGATCTGCCTGCTTCAGTCTCCCAAAGTGCTAGGATTACAGGCGTGAGCCACTGCACCTGGCTCTTATTCACCATTTCTAACTACTTTTTGTACCCATTAACCATTCTCACGTCCCGCACTTTCACCCCCCACCCTTCTCAGCACCAGCTTTTTGAGACTTTCTAGGTGAGCTGTTTGAGGTTTGTTTTTTAACTCAAAGGCTTGGAAAGCTCAACCAGCCTGTATGCTGATTTCATATCTTCCTAAGGAATCCTTGGGTGCCACTTCATTTTCTAAGCACAGCATTTTGTTCACGTCTCTCCTTTGGCACTTGTTCTGCATCATAATTACCTGCTCATCTTTTGCATTAGACTATAAGCACTAAAAGAATTCACGCATTCTCATCTTATTTTTTCTTATGCCCAGCATAAGAGTATGACCTATAATAGATGATCATAAATGTTTACAGAATCACTCACGGGTCCAATGTCCTCTACAGAAGTCTTTTGCATTAGTCTAGTGCTTAAAGAATATTCACACCAACATATTTCAACCAAATATTCCTAAGAGCAATAAAAAACAAGTAAAAAACCATATAAAGGCCTACTCCACCTACACTGAGTTATCAGTTTCTTTTATGAAGTAAGAAATACCATATTCATGAGCTTAAATTTGACTTTAATTGGAATATAATTCATATACCATAAAATTTATCTTTTAAAAGTATCCAACTCAGAGGTTTTCAGTGCATTCACAAGGTTGTGCAACCATCATGACTATCTAATTCCAGAACATTTTTGTCACCCCCCCAAAGAAACCCATACTCATTAGTAGTCACTCCCCAGTTTCCCCTCACCCCAATCTGCTTTCTACTTTCCGTCTCTATGAATTTGCCAATTCTAAACATTTCATATAAGTGGAACCATACAAACTGTGATCTTCTGCGTCTGGCTTCTTTCACCCAGCATAGCATTTTCCAGGTTCATCCATGTTGTGGCCTTTATCCGTGCTCTATTCTTTTTTATGGCTGAATAATATTCCATGGTCTGGTTATACCACATTTTGTTTATCCATTCATCAAGTAGATTGATTCCATTTGTTTGTTTGTTTTAAACTTTTGTTTTAAGTTCAGGGGTACATGTGAAGGTTTTATATGTAAACTTGTGTCATGGGGGTTTGTTGTACAGATTATTTCATCACTTATGTACTAGGCCTAGTACCCAGTAGATATTTTTACTGATCCTCTTCCCCCTCTCATTCTTCACCCTCAGGCCCCAGTGTCTATTGTTCCCCTCTTTGTGTCCATGTGTCCTCATCATTTAGCTCCCGCTTACGTGTGAGAATATGTGGTATTTGGTTTTCTGTTCCTGCATTCTTTTGCTAAAGATGATGGCCTCCAGCTCCATCCATGTTCCCACAAAATACATGGTTTCCTTCATTTTTACGGCCTCACAGTATCACATTTTCTTTATCCAGTCTGTCATTGATGAGCATGTAGTTGATTCCATGTCTTTGCTATTGTGAATAGAGCTACAACAAATATTCGTGTACTTGTGTCTTTATGGTAGAATGATTTCTGTTCCTTTGGTTATATACCCAGTAATGGGATTTCTGGGTGGAATGGTGGTACTGTTCTTAGCTCTTTGAGGAATTGCCACACTGCTCTCCACAATGGTTGAACAAATTTACACTTGGAGTATTTTAAATCCTTCCCTCAGCTTGCTCTGAATTAAATTTGTTTTATTTTCAGTGCAAGTGAATCAGCATGAGATTTGCATATTTATCAAAATAAAAGGATACATGACAAGTAAATGTAATGTGGTATCTTGGGCGAGATCCTGAAACAGAAAAAGAACATTAGATAAAAATTAAGGAAATCTGAATCAACTGTGAAATTTAGTTAATAAAAATATATCAACATTGTTTCAGTAGTTGTGACAAACAGAATATTAATTCATGTAGGATGTTAACATTAGGGGAAAATGAATATAGGGTATATGGGAACTCTCTGAACTTAACTATCTTTGCAATTATTCTATAAGTCTAAATTATTCTAAAATGAAATGTTTACTTAAAAAAGAAATTTAAAAAAGGGACCAGAACCTAATTCCCATTTTATTTCTTTTTTGAAACCATAAAAATACTTTGAAAAGAATATATTTGAAGAATAAGTTGACTAGTAGAAACGAGTTTGCTGGCTAGTCCGAAGGTAGTGAGTTATCTCAATTGATTGTTCACAGTCAGTTACAGATCAAACTCCTCATTCTATGCGTTCCCCCCCTTCTCATTACTGCACTTGACTAGTCTTAAAAAAAAAAAAAAGAAAGGAGTTTGCTGAATTAGCTATAAGTATCTGAAGATACAGTTAAATAGGATTAGATCCATTAAAAATACTTAAATATAGAAATATGTGTTATTTGAACTTCTCCAACTCCTACCAAAGAACCCCTGTCAGCAGAGGAGGTGAAAGGGGAAGAGACTCTCAGGACTGAGTCCAGGGAAGCCTGCTTCAAGTGCCAAGTGTCTGAGAAGTTTCTTGGGTTCATAGTGACTCACATGTATAGGCTACCTTGAGGCTTGTCTTAGCCTGGTATTCCATCTAGAAAAAAACATTAAACTGACTCTAAAAACTCCAAACATGACAAAAGTCTGTTAATGTTTCTTGAGGAGCTATCACAGAGGTTTATGTGGCACAATACCTAACAGGAGTACCCACAATCCACTCAGACCTCTGTCACCCTCCCGCGTTCCCACTCCTTCCTTCTCATTTCTCTCTTCTCTCAAATCCAAAACACGGGGTCCCTAGACTCATTGCTCTCTTCCCCTTCCTGTCCTTTTCCTTACTCCTGCTTCCAGAATCCATTTGAAACTCCCTCCAAATGGCTCCACTCCACTTCTTCTTTAGAGCCTTGGTCTCTTCTTTGTGGTGGGAGTGATTAGGGGTCTGTGGTTAGGGTGACCAGCCACCAAGACTCTGGTTCTGAGCATGAGGTGGGATTTAACATCTTCGGCCATTCTCTTGCCTCAGCCAATGGAACATGAGCAGAAATGACGTCATTTCTAGGCAGAAGCCTTCAGGGGCTGGTGTGTGACTCCCGACGTTTCCTCCCCTCCACCCCAACAAACACTGTCACTCCAGGTGGCGGAGCCTCCCTCAGCGTGCTTTCCCTCAGCATGCTTGCTTGAGTGAGAACAACGTGAAGCCCCCCACCCAACCACAGGGACATATAGAAGGAGAAAGGAAAATATCTTTGTGGTTTTAAGCCCCTGAGTTTTGGGGATTGTTACTGCATTAACATAACATAGTTCACCCTATCAGGGAGCCACCATACCTCCAAGCAAAACATACTCTAATGTCTCTCATTTTACACGTGAAGAAACTGAAGCACTGGGAGGTTAAGTCACTTGCCCAGTATCACCTAGCTATAAAATTGTGAAGCCAGGATAAAAATCCAGAAAGTCCGGCTCCAGAGCCTGTGCTTTAACACCATCCCGGACAGACTCCCAAAGAAGCCCAGGAAAGCATGGGACAGGCCACCCTCCACCCTGCCTTTCCTCCCGACTCTAAGGTCGACTGCTACTCCCATCTGCCCAGGGCCGTGTCTTAGACCTGCTAGGTAGATGTCGTTCTGAAACTTACCTGTGCTAGAACCTTTCCCTGGATCTGTGTTTTTACCTTCTTGGTTTACTCCCTTGTTTTGCACACGCTTCCTAAATGGCTCATAGGAAATGATGCATGAGAAGTAAAAACTTTTGAAGCCTTCCTTGAAAGTTTAAGAAGATTATATGTTTAAATTATATATAAATTATATATAAATATTATATATTTATTATAAATATAATATAATATAAATGTATAAGTATACAAATTTGTTATTTATATTATATAGTAAATATATATTAATAA